>WYDI02002777.1:0-32842 GCA_009867235.2 Psittacus erithacus | reverse complement strand
CTGGAGTCAAAGGCAGCCAAGTGGTATGCCACGACTGATATCACAAATGCATTTTTCTCAATTCCTTTGGCAGCAGAATGCAGGCCACAGTTCATTTTTACTCGGGGGGGCATCCAGTACACTTGGAACCGACTGCCCCAGAGGTGGAAACACAGCCCTACCATCCGCCATGGACTGAACCATACTGCACTGGAACAGGAGGAAGCTCCAGAACACCTGCAATACATTGATGACATTATCGTGTGGGGTGATACAGTGGAAGAAGTCTTTGAGAAAGGGAGGAAAATAATCCAAACCCTGCTGAATTACTGCTCAGTAATGTTTACTCTGACCAAGGACTTTCTGAGCCTCATGCTCTGCCAGGGAGGAGGGGAAGCCTGGAGGAAGCAAAGACAGGAAACCTGACCCAAACTAGCCAAAGAGGTATTCCATACCACAGCACATCATGCCCAGGATATAAATTGAGGTCAGTTTCCCGGAAGGGCTAGATTGCTGCTCGGGTTGGCTGGGTATCAGTTGGTGGGTGGTGAGTGGCTGTATTCTCTTCCCTTGTTATTTCCCTTATCATTGTTATTATTGGTGGTAGCAGTAGTTGTTTGTGTTATACCTTAGTTACTGGACTGTTCTTATCTCAGCCCATGGGAGTTACATTCCTTCGATTCTCCTCCCTATCCCACTGGGAGCAGGGGAAGGAAGGGGAGGGAGTGACTGAACGGCTGTGTGGTTCTGGGTTGCTGGCTGGGCTTAAGCCACAACACTGTGCAATGACCAACGAAGGCAGCTACCTGAGCAGCAGTAGTAAGAGCTCCTTACCTCCTCTCTCAGTAAGTATAACCAACAACAGGGGTTTCTGGATAATATCTTGGTTTTACAAAATCAGATTCTTAGTCCACTAATCCATTGACATTATTACTGGCTGAAAATTATTTCATTCCCTACTTGGGAGGGGGTGGGAGAGACTACCAAAAAAATATGCCTGCATACTAGTATTTTCTTCTTTTTATTAAACTAGCAATATTATGATATTTGAAGTAAATAACTTGCATGTCTTTTAGCTGAAAGGTAACTTTTCATGAATGACATTGATACTTCAGGTTCTTCCAGGTTAGGTATTAGACAGTACTTTGTATATGGTGGTATTTACAAAGGGTCTTCCTTCTCACTGAAGTGATGTGCTCTGAGTGGCTTTTTTTTAGAAGCAGTTGCACTTAATTAAGGGTTATCAAGGGGACCAGATCTGAAGTAATAGGTGGAAACTTGATTTCTTTTATAAGAACAACATGGAGAACCATGGTTGTTATAGAGTTACAAGGGTAATTACTGGAAAGATAATCTATTTGGACAGAAAAGTGCCCAAAACACATATTGAGTGTAATATTACAGTTCTTCTATTATCTGTTTCACAAATAATGAGTCACTGGAGCACACCCAATGTGATCAACCCTGAGGAGACTGCAGAACCCAGCAGGGGTAAGTCTGGTTTCATAAGATATCTTTTTACACCACATAGTTGGGGAAACAGCAAATAGCTCAGAAAGGATGAATATAAATAGAAGTGCGCATGGACAGCTTCCTAAAGACAGTCAAAAGTCTGCCACCATCAGGTCTTTTTTCTGGATAACATCGCAGTATGTGATAACTTGTTGCTGGCATGATTTGTAATGTGTATTCTTCACCATAAACATTTTGTCCTGAGGTGGCACCCCATAATCCAAGCAACTAACTGATCACCATTAAAAATACAACAGAATGGTGAAGTCAGTCAAAGCAAAGAGTATTTACTATTATATTTAATGATGTTGTCAAAATATATCAGGACAAATTAGTGAGTAAGTCTAGAAGGGAGAATGAAAATTCCAAATAACCATGAGCTTACAAAATGAAACGAGAGTTTCTTATATTTGTAGGAAGTATTTGAGAGTTTACTAAGCATGTCCTAAGGATATATAAATATATACATCTATACATATATACATACATATATATACACACATACATATGTACTCTTACATACAGTATATAGTTTACTTCATGTATTAAAAAATAAGTGAGACTTTAACATTTCTGTTAGATTACTCTGAATCTCACAAAGACCTTAGTATTATTTTTCCTAGAAAGGCATAACGGCCAAGGAAAACAGAACTATCCAGTAGACATTTTAGATAGATTTTGTCATGGAAGAAAGTAAAAATGTCTAAATATGTCTTAGTTTTCATATCTCTGAAGCCCCAAACCAAAAAAAAACCAACCCTACAAATAAAACTAGAAGCTGGAACAGGGTATTTAGAGGATGAACATTTATCACCATTGACCTTTACATTTAGGTCATAATTAGAGCTTTGATTTTGACAGGATACTTTCAAAGAATTTCACAGTAGTTGTCAGAATTCTTCACCATTAATATCCAAGTCTACCAGTTCATGTAGCTTTAACTGCAACCAACAAATAGAGGAGATCCTAACAGCAAAGCACATTTTAGTAATGGCATCAACTAACAAGTGCAATTAAAATAGTTGTGGAAAAGAATAGCTATAAATTTGTTCAGATTGATTTGCACACACATTTTGGTCTGAAATGAAACTCTGCTGAGGTTGTCTTTCCTGATTCTTAGGCATGACATTCTGATCTGAAATGAAACTCTGCTGAGGTTGTCCTTCCTGATTCTTAGGCATGCCATTCTGAAAACAATCTGTGTTTGGGTATCTCATCAGAAATCACAATGGACTTCATAAATAAAATGTCTTTAAAGTGGGAATTATATTCATAGAATCATAGAATCATAGAATGGTTAGGGTTGGAAAAGACCTTAAGATCATCTAGTTCCAACCCCTCTGCCACGAGCACGGACACCTCACACTAGACCATGTCACCTAAGGCTCTGTCCAACCTGGCCTTGAACACTGCCAGGGGTGGAGCACTCACTTCTTCTTTGAGCAACTTGTTCCAGTGCCTCACCACCCTCAAATGAAAGAATTTCTTTATATATAACCTGAACTTCCCCTGTTTAAGTTTAAACCCATTGCTCCTTGTCCTGTCACTACAGTCCCTAATGAAGAGTCTCTCTCTAGCAAACTCGTAGGCTCCATTTAGATACTGGAAGGCTGCTATGAGGTCCCCATGCAGCCTTCTCTTCTTCAGGCTAAACAGCCCCAACTTTCTCAGCCTATCTTCATACGGGAGGTGCTCCAGTCCCCTGATCATCCTTATGGCCCTCCTCTGCACTTGTTCCAACAGTTCCATGTCCTTTTTATGTTGAGGACACCAGAACTGCACACAATGCTCCAAGTGAGGTCTCACAAGAGCAGAGTAGAGGGGCAGGATCACCTCCTTCCACCTGCTGGTCACACTGCTTTTGATGCAGCCCAGGATACGGTTGGCTTTCGGGGCCACACTGAAGCCGGCTCATGTTTATTTTCTCATCAACCAACATCCTGAAGTCCTCTGCAGGGCTGCTCTGAATCTCTTCTCTGCCCAACCTGCAGCTGTGCCTGGGATTGCTCCGACCCAGGAGTAGGACCTTGAATTTGGCTTGCTTAATCTTCAGAGGTTGGCATCAGCCCACCTCACAAGCGTGTCAAGGTCCCTCTGGATGGCATTCCTTCTCTCCATCGTATCAACCAAACCACACAGCTTGGCATGATCAGCAAATTTGCTGAGAGCGCACTCAATCCCACTGTCCATGTCACTGACAAGGATGTTGAACAGAATCAGTCCCAACACTGACGCCTGAGGGGCACCACTTGTTACCAGTCTCCAGTCGGATGCTGAGCTGTTGACCACAACCCTTTGCATGAGGCCATTCAGCTAATTCTTTATCCATCGAGTGGTTCATCCATCAGATTGATGTCTCTCTAATTTACAGGCAAGGATGTCGTGCAGGACAGTGCTGAACACTTTGAAGAGGTCCAGGTAGGTGATGTCAACTGCTCTGACCCTATCCATCAGTTCTGTAGCCCCATCGTAGAAGGCCACCAAATTGGTCAGGCAGGATTTAAACCAATAATTGATACAAAGCATATTTGGCTTAGCTGTGTTCAAAGTATTCAGCCTCCATAAGTTAGCACTTATAATAACAAAACATGCAGTCAATGCTCAAAGGTCTCAAATTTCAGGAGAGTTTTCTCACTGCTATGTACATCTCTCCCTCCTTGCCCCGCTTGCTATTTTCTTGTAAAGCAAAACCTACAGGAAGAGAATTAAAAGCTCGAGTCCTTTGCAGAGCTATAATTCTTTATTCCCCCAGGACTAAAATGGTGCTGCTATGAAAGGTGTTGACGAACACCTCCAATAATTCTTTCAAGACATTTACATCACAAATATCAGCAGATGTTCCACAAAATGACTGAGGGAATAAACCTAGAAGATGCACTTATGTATTTTCTGTACACATAGCCACATGAAAACAAAGTTTGCAAAACAAGCAGTAGTATTCTAAGTTCAGCTTATTTGGTATTTGACTCTACATAAGAAACATCCTAGGACAAACAGATTGTCCATGTGGGTTTTTTATTTTTCCAAAAAGGTCAAGTGGTCTTTGAATGAAAACAGTGCAGAAACAGTTTCACATGACTTTCAAGAAGCTTTCATAATTATTTTTTCCCCAGTTGATCTTAACAAGGTATGGCACAAGCATAAGTTATGTTTTCCCCATGAAACATCCAAGTAGTTTTTCACAGCAAGGCTTTGCAGAACATGAAATGAAGCATTAGCAGTGCAAAAGGCTTCTGTCAAGTCTGCAAACTCTTTCATGATGTATTTGTTCTTCTCATAAAAAATATCTCATTTACCGTTTTTTGTGCTTTAGTTGTCTTTCCTACTGTAGACTCAACTTCTTGCAGACTCCGTTTACGTGAATATCTCTTGAGATGTTTGTCACAGCTTGCTTTTTGTTTGAATTCAACGGTATCATTACTGCTGCACACACATACAAAAGTAACATCCCTTTCAGGAAATGTCCCCTCTGGATACTTTTCACTTCTCTGCTTAATATTTGTAGATGCCACTTTGTTCACATATGCTCAAGCAATTCTTTACCTCTTTTTCAGCTCAAAAGTATTTTCCCACCTTCCCTCATTCAAACATCATTGGCTGGTTTGCCTTCCACACATGCAAGCTTCCAACAGATAAATTCCTGTGTTACCAGCTGAGAAACCTGCTGATTTGATTTGTTATGAGCGCATGGCACATACTCATTTGTATTGCATGCAAATTAAATATATACTTATACACACTGGCAAAATTTCTGGTTTAATTCAAAAATATTGTGACTATCAAGGGTAAGACTGTAACTTTAGTTATAAGTACATCTCTATAAAATACTTTGGATTTGGCTTTAATTCCTCAACTGGTATACTAACAATTAACAATTATCCAATTAAGTGTACTGATGTCTTTACTCAAACATGTCTTTTAAGTATTTCCAATTTAGACTTCTACTGTCAACTTCTTTTATTGACACAATTTTTAAAAATTCCACATAAAATGGAAATATAAAATCAAAGGATATGAGCAATGTCATACTTAATGTTATTTAATAATTTTGACTTCTTAAATTACAACTTCCCAACCTTCTTGAGTGTCCTGGGTTCAGCTGTAAATTCATCCAGTTTCAGAACTGCTTAAGGAGGTGGGTTTACAACCACTTTGTATATCTTATTATGAAGAAGTGACTTGCAATCACTTCTGTTGTTCTGGAGTACAGAAGCCGTGCACTCCTTCTTAACTGCTCCAAACCATTCACTCACCTAATAAATCACCTTACTAAACTAGTGTCTCAGAGAGAGACTTTGTATACAGGTAACCTGTATACAGGTAACCTGTATACTCAGTTGTGCTTTGTTTATGAAATCTCATTCTAGGAAGAATCTGAATGGGCACCTCAGCAGTGCTTATTGTACTTTCGGGGTTTGGGTTTTTTTGTTTGAAGAGATAAGTGTTTATGTTCATGAGGAGGAGTCACTACCATATAGGACAACATCTCTACTTCCATTACAACAAAATATGAAGAAGTGTGAACAGGGTTTGGGTGTGCATCAGTTTTGGTTTTTAGTGTGATAGAAATCCCAATTTGATTTTACAGAGATCAAAGGATGGTGTAAGGAAAAAAATTAGCAAGTCTGTTTCTCCGCTTTGTGAAGATGTTCAAACTACAAGTCTTGAAACATTCCCTGATCCTTCTGAAAAGTTTTGTGGAAAATCAGCTTGATGCACACTCACTTCATTATATCATCTGCTACAGTCTAGCTCAAGTTGTTTCTTTCTAAATATTTAGTGGGACACCTGATGTGGAAATCTTAACACAAAGCAGACCATGTACACATTACAGTGTCACAAATAGGAGAAGCACTAAGAATTATTATTGTTCCTCCTTAAAAAAGAAAAGAATAGTGAGACTTCAGTGTATATCTTCACAGTTGCATACAGATTTGCAGTACTTTGTTTCACTTTCATTGGGAAACAGCATTGAGTTATTTTTATTTCTTGAGGCTTTCCTACTTCATGCGTAGGCTAGAATTTACTGCTGTATGTCCACCAAAATGTTTCTCAATAGACATGTTAGAGTACTTCTTCTAAAGTGGAAGCTTTCATAATTTGCTTTGAAAAACTGGGTCTAAGCCTTCTGCATAGGTCGTCATTTGTGTTAGTCACACTTGCTAAAAACTCAGTATCATAGAATCACTCCTTTATCTTTCTTCCTGAGAGTTCTTTATTGGCAAGTCACAACAAACTGTAAAATTTGCTATATTTACCATGAACAGCTTGTGAAACATGTCAACTTTCTCTATAATTTTCACAGGGCTTTAATTATGAATCAATGTGATGTTATGAATAGGGGTATTCATAGCTAATGCTTTCAACATGCAGTAAGCAATATTTCTATTAGTTAAACATTGCTCATATCCACAGGCACTTCATTCTGGATTACTTCTTTTGTAAATACCCAGGCATATGCATTTTAGTCAATCTGGTGGTCAAGTTAAAAAGGAAATGATGCATTTTCCATGGAATTTTTACGTTGCAAATAAGGATGAATTTTCTAACTGGAGACTTGCAATTCTCTTGGGACTGTTTGTGACTGACACTATATTTTATCTGCACATTGAAACAACACACTTATCAACTGGAAAAGAAGAAGAAAAATTACAAGAGATTTGATCTTCTTTACAGCTTCTAATAGTAAAATACGCTGTATGATTAATGAACCTGTCAACTGTAATGGGAAGAATATGTAACAAGTAACTGTGCATTACTTGTTTGCGATTTTTATCTTTTATAAATGCAACCATGTGTAGGATGATAAGATTAACTCCTTGTGCTTTTAAGTGAACATTATATGCAATAATAATACAATCTCTTCTGTTGCTTGTCTTTCTGTCAGTTCTCAGTCTTCAGAATTGGAATTTTCTCTAATTCCAAAAGAACTATATTATTTTTTAATTTGGCATATCTACACATTTACTGCTGGAGAAATTATTCAGAGGGATGAAAGCCCACACATCCTACCTGCCTCTTTCCATTTAGCTCTTTATGTGTTGTACCCTGCAGCTTTTCTGTGTCAAACAAAATGGGTTTTACCATTTCTACAGGATTTTTATAGGGCCTACCAGAGAGCCCTGGGCGTTGTTACTGGAACCTGTCTGATATCAAGGCAGCATAACATGAAGGATAGAAGTCCTACAGATCTATATTATCTTTCAGATACCCTCTATGTAATTTTGAATTTCTATGTCCCATACTCTAGGAATAACATTGGAAAAATCATCTTTCATGTCCTACTGACTCAAAACATTAAGAAATCCTAATGTCTAAACTTCACTGCAGCTGGCAAAGCCCTGGCACAGGACCCAGATCAGGGATTTCTGGCACTTCTCTCGCCAGCTACTGGGGGTGAACAGGAAGGGCAGATTTTTTGCATCTAAAACTCAGAAACTTTACCATATGATAGTAATCAGATTTCTTTAAGGAGGACATTAAAATAAAATGTTTATGAAATTTTCCTGTTCTGAACATAAGCATTAAATGTTCAGTGGCATTAAAATAAGAGGAAAGGATTTCTTGAATTAGCAGCATGGGAAGCGTTTGCAATTAGAATCAAATCTTAGTCTGTCACTTTGTTATTAACAAAACGAAATTTTCTAATTTTCTGATCAGAAAGAATTTTTTAAGTCTTTTATGTACTTAAAAAGGGGCACACAAACAGGTATGACCATAGTCCATTTCCCTTTATCATTTGAGAACTTGAAGTTTAAAGTTCTAAATAAAGTTCATAACTAAAGTACATAGTGAAGTCAGGCCTTTTGGTGTGGTGTGGAAACTGGAAAAAATACCTGAGATTAAATTGTATGTTATTACAAGAATTAGTTTGTCACAATTTAAACCATTTGCTGCAAGGCATTATTTATTGTAATGTATGTATTGCAAATTATCCTAGTAATGTTAACAGCGCAATGCCATCATATTAACTATTTAAGCACTCTTTAATATCAGTCCTTATTGTTCACTGTCTTTTTCCTTTTTTACTGGGGAGGGGGAAGTCCTAGAAACCTAATGACATGTTGAAAGTACAGTAATACTTAAACAGAGAAAAGGTGAAATTTGTCTCCTTCATCGGTTCCATGCTACCTCCGTGATCCATCCTTTGGAAACTTCCAGCAGTGCAAACTAATTGGGCTATTTTTTTACTGCTCAGTCTCTGAATTCAGGCAAAGTGCTAAACAGAAGGGAATCATCAAATATGAATTCTACTGGCTCTACTTTCACATAGTATTGGATATCCAAGGAGATTTTATAGTTCTTCAGAAGTCAAAGAAACTCTTAGGCAAATTAAGTCCATCACTTATCAGAAAATTAACCATATGATACCATGCAGACTGAACTATCCAATGTCATTTTGCTCAGACAAGTGGTTAATTATGAAAAGATGTTTACTGAAGTTAGTTTTAACAAGAGTATAAGTATCAAGACAGAAAAGGAAATTAGTAGGTTAAAAAAAAAAGGAAAAGTTCAGGTTCAATAGAAATTCTGTACTTAGAATACTAAAGAATGAAAAGATTTTTTTAGTTTGTTTTTAATTAGAGATGTAGGAAGAATCCATAGGGGAGGAACAGTGGACAGTGAAATAAAGTAATCTTAAAATGTGAATAAAAGCAGTTTTAGGGTATTTCACATGAGATAAGCTAGTGTCTAAAATCATTACAACATACTGCAGCCATTGCTGCTGTCTTTATTCTTAAACAATCCATCTTTATGTGTTGAAAGGATAAGTTGACAAGAAACAATCAACATAGATTTTGATAATATACCATGTCAAGCCTGTATAATTTTCTCCTGTGAGAGAAAAAAAATTGCTCTTTTGGTTGGTGGAAAGCAATAGATCTAAATTAGCTTGACATTAGTAAAGCTTTTGAACTTGCCCAAACAATATATTAATAAACAACCTAGACAAATAATAGCCCAGGTAAAAACACTACAGGACAGAAAGCAAAAAATAAATGGACTCAACAAATTAAGCTGTGAAGACAGACCAAGGATAATTCAGGATAATCACATCACTCAAAAAACAAAAGAGAAAATTAATAAAATATGAACACAGCAACAAATAAGAGATTTAGAAAGCATAACATAAAGAAAAGCTGAAAAAAATTATGATTTCTTAGACTGAAAAGTAGCTTTTTTGGTAATACATATAAAAAAGACAATGATCAATATTCTCTGTATCCAGTGAGGGTAGGAGGAGAAGTAATTATCTTAATTTGTAGCAGGATACATTTATGCCAGCTATTAGGAAAAAAAAAGTTCCAACTAGTGTTAAAGTAGTTAACCAGTCTTCAGCAGTGAAACACAGGGATTTTAAGAGACCCTTCCTTCAAAGTTGTTTGTTTGGGGTTTTTTAATAGTATAAGTAAACATCTGTCCTCAGCCTGGTAGCAGAAGAAGAAACTAGATGACCTCTTCAATGCGACTTCTATGCATAGTTTTTTTATATATTCTCTGTAACTTCAGGTTTATCTTCTAAGGCTAACTTCTAACAGACTTTACATGGCTTCAGAGGAGAGGAAAATGGTCAGAGAGACACTGAGTCCATGCACCAAAAGACAGATCATATATCCTCTCTTGATATTGTCTCTTATGAAGCAGCAGTTGGAGGACTAGGAGAGTCTTGGATAACATTGAACAATCACTAGCCTGGTGTATCCGTACACCAAACAGGGCAAAGTAGCATGATTCTTCCCAGAACAAAGACTAGTAATGGAGAATTGTAACTGCCTGTTACCAGCCTACTCTTATGCTTGCTTCTCAATTAAAAGCAAATTGTCAAGTGCTAATCTAGCTCACAGGTTTTGATGCAGAGTTACATTTATATACGGTTTCATGCTGACACAGTGACGCCTCATATGGTACCAGCTGTAGTCTGCAATAAAGGCATTATGTATACCAGTACCATTAAAAACAGATGCCTTAGCCTAACATAAGATATGAATAACTGAATCTCTGCCCCATGGTCTAGTCAATAGGCAACAGCTCCACAGGCTGATCTTGCAGCCACCCTCTTCTTTGAGCAGAACATACTGACGCCAGTTGCCTTCACAGGATGTTAAACTTGACAAGGTATCACTGGCATGATTTATCTGCTGTAAATGTCCTGTAGCCAAACTGTCCTCTGCTATGTAAATGCTTACTGAAAGAAATGTCTTAAACTCTAGACCAAGTGTTGATGTAGCACTTCAAAGGCTGGAGAAATCAGACATTTACCAAGTTGTCTGAGATGGCAAGTAGCAGTTTATTTTTAGTGCCTTCAGAATTGGCGTGAAATGCCTTCCCTGGCTAACATTTCTGCTCTGACTATACAAGCAGTCAGTTAATATGTTAAAATATTATACTTGCCAAAATAAAATTCCTAAACCGCACCCACTGACATTAATGATAGACTGTGGAAAGGTTATTAATAATCTGAGTTCAAGTTTTGCTACCAACTGTCAAATAAAGTGTTATGCTACTGAATTCATAATACAACACTGGAGTGAGGGAATTCTCTGCATTTAAAAGATTTATTGATGTAACTATATTATTTTTCCATTGTGTATTTTATGTCAAATAGCATAAAATTCTATTCTCATTTGTACCATTATTTGCTGTTCCATCTATTACCCCTGGAGCAAAAAAAAAGGACTATGAACAACATCTAGTTATTCTTTTGGCATTTACACCTCAATATGTAAAGAATACTTTTTTTACAAGGTCTTCAATTTACATGACCATTTTTCAAGTCCTAGCATGTATGGAGATTATTTTTTTTACTGTGCTTGTTTATAATAAAGTTTATCTCTTTATTTTAAAGCCGAATGATGAATGGTGTTTAGCTAGAAAGTGTGTTTTTATGAAAAATGAAGAATTGTTGCAGAAATGCACCAGTTACCAAACATCTAGTCAGGAAATTCTGCAGTGGAATTCTTGACTTCACTTGGTCACTGAGAGATGAATCTGAATTTTCTATGCTCATCATCAGTCCTCAGACATTAGCTTGATATGAAGTTGATAGTTATTCTCCAACTCTCTTCTCCTCCACTTCAAAGATCCCTGGCCAAAGTGATTGTCGTCACAATTCAGAGGTCACTATGGCACTGAAAATTTGTCTTCACATTTTGGCTCTCCTATACGCTAACTCTTCCATGCAATAAGAACACAACCACTGCTCTATTGAGAACTGGTTATCTTTTTGACCATCTAACAATGTCAGTAAATGGCTTTATTTCTAGTTTGCAAAAGGCTTCAGCATTCCTGTGGTGATTTGATATATTCCTCTGGGATTAAAACATGATGTTTAAAGAAATAGCAAGTAATTTTGCAAGTCAGAAAAAGGTTACAATTCATATTTTAAGACCTCTTCTCTGTTACATCAAAAATTATTTTTGCTGCATTTTTGTTGGGTTTAGAAGATGTAGGCTAATTAATTGAGTAAAGGCATCCTTTTCATTTTTCTCCACTATTTACAATTTATGTCTCTGAGAAACTCCATTGAGGAAGTGACAGTAAACCTCTGCTGCAATTCAAGATACTGAGCCTCTTCAACCCATTTTTTCTTATAAGCACTCTTGGAAAATCGAGCGCTGCCTGTCAGAGAGCTAAAATTCGTCATTTCTAACAATGTCTTGGGTTTATTTTTTGCATGAAACAAAACCAAGAAGCCTGTTGCATTTCCACAGTATATGGGGACTTGCCAGCTAAAAGAAATCTGTGAAGACACCTGTAAACCACAAAAAAAAAAAGCATAACATTAGCTAGAAAAATGTGGTTCGAAACAGTAATTTTGCAAAATTTGTCACTAAATCACTTTTAGGCGCTACAGGCCACATGCAATAGGTGAAAGAGAAACCACTACAGGGAAATGTCAAGCTTGCTAGTTTGGAACGAACCACTTGCAGAAGATAATCATCATTTAAAAGTCTGCAACAGCATTCTTTGCCTACTGCACTACAGACATTGTTAGTGCTTGTAGATATTGGCAATTGTTGCATGCAATTACTCATATTACTTTATAAAGTGCTTTGTAACTGCACTCTAGCGATTCTGACAGTGGTTTTGAGTCCCTTGACTGTTTGAGTGTCTCACTGTATAACCTCATGATGTTGTTTTTGGAGCAAAGCTGTAAAACTGCAAAACACACCAGAAATGTTCATGTACTTAAGGTGACTCTGATGAGTTTGTTTAACTTTCAACATACCCCTCTGAATACAACACTCAGGTCCCACCCCTGAATACTCATACACAGCTGTTATAAATGAATTTATGACCCTGATGATGGTCAAGGCTACAAACTAAAGCATCAGAGAAACAAGTTATTTAATAATTTTTGTAGGCAACTTTTAACCCCTCGTTGTCATCTTATTTTAATGTTTATAAAAACATGGAATAGAGTGGATGCAACTTCACCATAAACCTGTTCAAGAGCAGAACACTGGCATTCAAAGGAAAAAAATCGCATCACTGGTAATAAATAATTGTATTGTTAATACAGAACAAGTATTGCTTTCACACCTTCGAAGGGATAAAAACATAAAATGTGAATTTGAATGAATGGGCAATAAAACACTTCTGAAAGAATGTGTGTGTAGGCTATATATTGCATATGATGAAGAGATGAGAGCATTGTGGTGAATGAAAATCTCCAGGTGTTTCCTAATTCTCTAAGTAGGCATTTTTGGAGCTTAAGAATTTCACACTCAACAGATGCAACTTCCTGAACCTTCTGGTAATGCTGTAGATAAACTAGGGAACCCCAACAGGCAACACCAGCTTTCGTTATTCTTCTTTGCACTTTATGCAGAGTCTTTCAGGTCAGCTGCTTGCTAAGTGCCTCCTCTAGGCAGCCTGCTGGGTCCGATATTGTGTACATACCAAATGCAAAAGTTATCAGGGGGTGGAAAACACTGTAAAATTGTAATGGATCATTACAGTTTTGGAGACACCAACTCTGAGCAGCAGGTTTTGGTATAAAATACTGATTGGTCTAATGGCAGTAACTGCTGACAATTACTACTTAATTAAAATGGTATTTTTTGCCCTACAACGAAGGTGTACTTTTCTGGATATTTGATGTTCCAAGAATGAGTCTTTTTATAAACATTATTAGGTAAAAATAAGGATGCACACTGATATGCAGTATACCTAGTAGAAGATCCTGAAAGCATCAAGCTCTTCTTTACTCCATCAATGCTGTTACTTTTTCCTGCTAATGTAAACAGGCAACTTGTAGAAGAAAATCTGTAATTTTTTGGACTTTAGTTTTGCTGGTAGAGCAGAAAGACTGACAGGTTTACTTTGAATTAGGGTTTATTTCAATTCTAAATTCGTCCCTCAGTGGCACAGACATAATAAGATCAATGGGACAGTAATTTTTCTGTACGCTCCAGCCGAAAGAATATATTCCCTAATAAAACATAAACAGATTCCTTACTCTCCTACCATTGCTTTCTGCCTTCTAGGCCAAGATGAGCATGCATTCCAGATTTGTCACTTAAGCACATTCCTTCACCTTTTTTTTGCCAACTTTATCACCTTCTCCTTTGCTTGCGTGGATCCATTTCCTCCCCTCTAGTCAGTCATTTCAGTTTTTAGGGGGAGAGGGTGTTTGTGGATCAGAATTAATTTAGTATTCAGCTTAGTAAACATACATAGCAGTCTAGGAATTGAGCAGCAAAAAGCATTGAGCTTAGTTGTAATTGAACCAAAGTCATAAAAATGTGATCTCTCTAAAACTGTGCTTGGGAATATTAAAAATGCTCACACTCCCTAAGAGCTACAGCAAACATAGGGCAGCACTTTTGTGACTGTCATCCTTATAGCTTTCAACAGAACTGCACTCTAGCAGTAGGGCAAACGCAGAAAACTGCTGCATGAGTACATCAAAAATTCTCTCATGCCAGTGCATAAACTATTAATAATTCAAACAGAAATGGTGGATGGATAATAAAACTTTACACCACACTCTCTTCATTTCTGAAAGTCTTACTCATGGTAGCTGCATTAGGGAAGTCTGCAGTGTTAGAGTATGCAATAAGATCTCTACCCTTTGTAATGTAGATGTCTTTTTAAAGAAGGTGTGATTATATATTGAATACGTCAGCCTCTGTGTCTGGCATTTCTTCTCTTTCCAATGACCTTTTACTAAGTAAGCAGGGGTTTTGCACTCTTTTTGGAACTGTCCATCCATTTGAGGCAGTGAATTTGAAAGGCACAGTTTGACTGTATCAGAATTATTGCACTGGGTTATCGCAAGGGCATTAACCACCTACTGCAGGTGGAACTGTTTCTTCCTGAACAGCATGTTTCCAATTCAGGTTTAACTTTATCTTCTGTTTGTTCATCCACATTTCTAAAGATTTAAATAAATGTGCAGTCACATTTCTTCATGAAAAGTAACAAATGAATAAAACGGCACTGGACAGATTTGAGTTTCACAATGTATGCCAAAACAGATGTCTTCTTTTGAATAGCTCTGGAAAGAATTATTAATATGGACCTTCCTTGGTTATGAAAGACACAATTAGGAGCTTTAATCCAATATCTAATATT
Source organism: Psittacus erithacus (assembly GCA_009867235.2). Lineage (NCBI taxonomy): Eukaryota > Metazoa > Chordata > Aves > Psittaciformes > Psittacidae > Psittacus > Psittacus erithacus. Next base: position 17,770 of record WYDI02002777.1, on the reverse strand, counting down.
TCAAAAATGATATTTTTTTATTAGATTTCAGCAGCAAAGAATACCATTAGGTAGATCACCAGAGTAATAAGCAACATGATGCTGGGTTCCACCCCATCTGTGATATTTTAAAAATACAGTCTAGCAGTGCCAACCTTCAGATTTCCCATGGGAATATTTATAAGAATACAAAGCTCAATAGGCAGCACTGATGCTGTATTAAGGATTTGTGTCACTTTTACTACAGAATAAACATGCACTATAAAGTGGCATGTAGAATTTTATTAGTAGAGAACTGAAGTTTGGCTTATATGAAGGATTTGATTCTGTTCAATACAGCACAGAGGTATCACATTTTCAGAACTTTTTCTGCTGTACCAAGGCAAAGCAGTGGCAAACATTTAAATCTTTTGCTAATGAACCAGCATTTAAACCATGGAAATATAGCTTTAAATATGGTTTATAATTTGTTCAATGACTTTGATAGCTTCAGCTTTGCCCCTACTGGATACTTTTCCATATTTCAAAAACCACTCTACTTCCGAAATTTGGCACAGATAGCAATTTTTGGTGATACAAAGCCAAGAACTGCAGTCGTAGGGTGTTGGAGATTGGGTTTAGGGACTATTGGAGAAGCTGTGAAGAGGAAAATATACAAGGTCTGTCACAGCCATCTGTCCTCACCCAAACAATTTAAGGAACAGGAATGCTAAGTGATTTGCTCAAAAGGAGCAGGCCTACATAGGGTGCCATATAGGGATGCTAGAACTAATACTGACCTGAGAACATGCACTCAGAAAATTCAGTGTAGGACCATGCCAAGGCATCATTATACCAGATAAACAAGATTACATACTCATTCTCTCATCAATACATCCAAATGCTTTACCGTCAGTTCTTTGTGGGCATGTATCACACAGCTACAGTTAAGCCAAGGGTTAGGGGCTGATACTGGAGTTGTGGCTCAAGAGTTATATTGAGGCTCAGTCCTCAAAACCATAGCTCTAACTGCCAGCAGAGTAAAACACTTCATGATTTTTCCGTGGCTCCTTTTGATCAGTGAGTATTAGAAAATGCTGTAACTTTGTGGTGAAAAGAGTGCCAAATACAATGTGGTGTGCGGACAAATCCTAAGAAATCTTCAATGCTAGAATCAGAGTTGCTTCTTATAGGAAACACCACTTGAGAAGTTCTCTGGCAGAACAATTTCACTCATGGGGCTAGGATGGAACAAGGACAAGGGTTTGTGAGTGCAGAGACTGCAGTCATTTTAATCACCTCCACTGTTACATTTTAATGGTTCCATCTTAGTTACAAACACAAGCCTTAACTAAATTCTAGCAACTTATAACAGCCCTGGCTCCAGCTCACATCCTAGTTTCTTGGCTCATGAATACAAGGAGATAAATCTCTTAAATTACTTGTTTCCCTGAAACCTGAGTCTAGTGCAACTATAGACAGTGATCCGTACATGTCACTCGTTTGAACAAAGTCCTAAGCAATGGCCACTGCTAGTCAGATTTCCTGTTCAGAAAACCAGACATCAAAGACTTTGGTTTAATGATGGATAGGCTTGGACTGGGGCTGCAGCTAGTTTTCAGAAGGCCAGAGACTGAGGATTTGAGTCTACCACTGGGTCTTTAAATTCTAAAAGCTTGAATGCAGGCTAAAATCACCAGATAAAATAGCTTAGTGATGAATGCTTCGACAGGTGTTGGTGGTTGGCGAAATTAGGTGAGGGTTTGTGGCAAGATAGATTGAAGAACTGAGTTTGTAGCTGGATTCTTTCAACAGAGCTACAAGTATTTCTGATAAGGACTGAGAAAAATCTGTTCATACAATAGCTGTAGCAAGGAGGATTTTCTAGATCAAGGTAGAATTTGATTGTGGTGCAAAACCAGGTTGATGACCTTGGTTTTCTAGGGCTCTTGTAGGGTAGGAAATGGGATGAGCTATACAAGGCTGAATAAGTTATCTAGAATAGAGCAAGTATCATGTAGTATAAGACTGGGATTAGGCTGGGTTCCAGGCAGGTGCCAAATAGCTCTGAAATACACCACTGGATCTTGAAAATACACTATGTTTAAGATGATAATTCTTATTAGCAAATGAAGATCATTAATCCTAAAAGGCATACAGATCACAGGGCTACACTTTTCTTTAGGACAATGTTGGTATCAGGGTGAGTGTTTGGGACACCATGTGAGAAGAACTATATTTGTGGATAGAAATGGATGTGAACTATATTGAAATTCATCCAGAAAGAAATGCTTACAAAGAGGTATGAAATCTGGTTTTCTGATCATTGACAATGTACCTTTGAAATAATTACCAAATTTGGAATCACAATTAGCCTAGATTTACCCCAGCCTGTCAGAAACTGTCCCTTTACTCCTTTTATTGATTAGCCAATGATATCTCCACATAAGTACATAAAGAAATTTGATGGCAATATGTTCAGTGCCTTCCTGGAACAGAAAAAAAACCAAAATATTAAATCAACTAATTCAGAAAAACAGTCATCCATGGGTTAGTTTAGGGTTGCCTTTCCTTCCTTAGGGGATATTAGGTTATAACTTCCCCCTCAAATATGTACGTCATTAATGTTGCAATAAAACTATATAAGGTTAACAAGAGTAATCTGCCACCATGCACCAATATGCAGATATCATAAAAGATAAAATAACTTCTCACAGCTTTCTGGTCTGCTAATTATCCTTGAACGTGTGTATTAGGCATGCTTCATTTTTAAATCCCATTCTATATTTGCAAGCTTTTATCTCAACCCACAATAGAAAATTGTTTGTGTGTGCTCGGCTCATAATTTTCTGTGTACTTAAGGCAATCGTAGTTTAAGTCTGCCTGCCTATTGCTTCTCTTTTTGCTTCTACTTAGTCTGCAGTCAGATTTACTGTTTTTCTTCACATGCAAGCTAAAGAGCCTTCTGCACATCACTGAATGTATAATGTCCTGCAGGTTGGCTGCCAGTAAAGGCATTTCCCTGGAACACGTCTGGGGAAACCAGATGGGGGCATTTGTAACAGAGAAGGGTAAGAGTCTAAATGCCATGGCCAGAACCAGGCTTTTTATGGGCTAAGTCCTCTGCAACCTTGCCTTGAATCCCATACTGGATACAGAAGGAGCTAATTCTGTTTCCTAATGCCCATTAAAGGATTTTTGTAAAACATTACAGACCGAGAAGAAGTAACAGAGTTAGAAGGCCTCCAAAATATAATTTTTTTTTTTTTTTGCCAAAGATTTTCAACAGTTCTGACCCAACCAGTCACTTCCCCAAGTTCATATATGGACTGGAGCCATATCACATATTTAAAATATCTCAAAAGTCAAGAGAAGAGACAGAACTCCATATGCAGCAAATTGCCAGAGACAATTATGGTGGTTCCCTAAGTATCTCAGGGTTTCTCTTGAAGTGTCAGGCAGAAAGAGATACAGCAATAGGACCATGCAGGGGCGATTTGTGTTATACGCGCACCTACATGCAGACAGGTGTGCATCAAATGCATATGATGTAGTCCCAGTTTGGGGACTGTACTTGATCTGGGCCACATGCTGTTGCGAAAAGTAGCTATCTGTAGTGCAGGCCAGCATATAGCAGTACCTGCTAGAAAACAGAAAACTGGAGGACAGAGTGAAACTATTTCTCTTTTAAGTCTCAATCTGACAAGGAAACATTCCTTAGTGTCCCTAAGCCTGGGGAATTATGTGTGACCATGTGCATAGCTGCATAAAAAGCACAGTGAGAAGCACAGAAACACATAGAATCCACATATAATCTGATCGAAAAAGACAGGATTTTACTATACCAGGAAGGACTTGGTCTCAGTATCCAACAGGAAAATAATACGGCAAAGACTGACTTGTAGTTTGGAGCTAGTTAGTATGCTTTTACTTAAAGGGAAGAAGCTTCCTACATCCAAAGTGAAACTATCAGGTCCCAATTAAAACTCAACACATTCAACAAATCAATAACATTAGATTAAGATTTTTCTCTGTTCTGTATTTCAAACCAGATACACAATTGGTATGTGGTTTAGGAATACGGGATATAGGTAGTTTCTGATCTCTTTTGCAATTAAATGGCTCTAAGAAGGACATTGACTTTTAATGGTATGATAGATACAGTTCCTGATGAAAATTATGCATATCATCCACTAGTGTAGTATTTATTTTAAGTATATATTTTAACCGACTCAGATTTCTATCTGAATTTTTTTCAGACAAGAACATTATACTCAGCACTTTGCAGCTAAGTTATAGTTCAGTGGACACAACCTTCAATGTGAAGTATTCAAACATAAAGTAAGTTTTAAAAACATCTCTTCAACAGTTGCAAACTATTTCTTGAAAATTTCTAGAATACATAGAATACATATTTCTTCTAACTTCCATTTTCCCTTGCCTGATGCTTCAGTCAGAAGGGAGCTGTGGGTGTTTGGTGTTCCAGGAAAGGGCAACTGACAGGCTCTTGACTTTGTAGCAAGAAAACAAAATTGAACTATTTTGAAATACTTGAATGCTTTTAAAGCGTCAATCTGTAGAAAAAGCCCTATATATTACAGAATGTGTGTTGTGTTTATTTCAATACTATGCACACATTTTGGATGACCTTAATAATCTACCAGTGATTTATGATTTTAGGAGTGACCCTTTTTTTCAGAGTCAGCCTATTCAAGCTTTTCAAATCAGTCCCATAAGGCAAACAAAGCAGGAAAAGGTATTAAAGGATATCCTTTGCTTGAAGCTAACGGTGAAGCGCTTTGCTGAACAGAATAAACCTAAAGACATCCTAAAGACAGTCTGCCTTGTAACAGGACTTATAATACACCATGAAATCATGGAATCATGGTAAAAGTTTAGAAACATACAAAAAGAGACAGATAAATTTCTACATTATTCAAATTAATGTAATAACCATATCAGTGCTTTAGAAGCACTGAACATGTCTTTAGGAATTTAAAAAAAGAGAAGTAATGGACTGAAAGGAAGAAGAAATGTGCTACATTCCACACAGAACCTCATGAGTTTTATACTATAAAACAAGTAAGAACTTTATGATAAACTGAAAGGAGTAGTGGTGAGTGGTGTCACATCTGGTTGGCAACCAGTTGGATATTAGGAAAAATTTCTTCACCAAAAGGGTAGTTGGGTATTGGAACAGACTTCCCAGGGAAGTGGTGGAATCGCCATCCCTGGAAGTGTTCAAAAAACATGTAGATGAGGTCTTAGTGACATGGTTTAGTGGTGGACTTGGCAGTGCTGTAGTAACAGTTGGACTTGATGATTTTAAAGATCACTTCCAACCTAGTTGATTTTATGATTCTATAAAAGTTTGGGAAATCAAAGGGAACAAAGGCATCTAACTCTGAACTGCAGGAAATGATGAATTCCAGTTGCCAGGTGTCATGATTTAAGACCAGCAGGTAACTCAGGACCATGCAGCTGCTCACTGACTCCTTCTCTTTCTTCCCCTTGTCACTCCCGGCAGGATGGAGAGCAGAATCGAAGGAATGTAGGTAAGTCCCAAGGGTTGAGATAAGAACAGCCCAGTAACTAAGGTATAACACAAAACTACTACTGCTACCACCAATAATAATAATGGAAAGGGAAATAACAGGGGGAGAGAATACAAAACTAAAGGGGAAAGGAAAAAAAAAAACCCAACAAAACCAAGCAAGGCACAATACAATTGCTCACCACCCGCAGACCGATACCTAGCCCAACCCAAGCAGTGATCTTGGCCTTCTGGGCAACTCCCCCCAGTTTATATACTGGGCATGAGGTGCTGTGGTATGTAATACCCCTTTGGCTAGTGTGGGTCAGGTGTCCTGACTCTGGTCCCTCCTGGGTTCTTGTGCCTCTCCTCACTGGCAGAGTGTGAGAGACTGAAAAGCCCTTGATCAGAATAAGCATTACTTAGCAACAACTAAAACATCAGTGTGTTATCAGCATTGCTCTCAGACTAAAGCCAAAACACAGCATTGCACCAGCTACTAGGCAGAAAAATAACTACTACAGCTGAACCCAGGACAGCAGGTTAGGTGCTCTCTTTACTGAAAATGCCCAGGAAAATAATCAGATAGATGAATTCCCCAGTGACTTAAATCTTGTGCAGTGTCCCTGAGGCAGTGGCTTCTCTCCAAGCATAAATCTTTCACACAACATTCAGATTATATGCCATTATAAGAACAATGAAAAAGAAACCTCTTCATGTTGCAAACCACTGCCAGGATAAAAGCCATAAACAAATATTTGGTAATTCATGTTTTATGATGAAGCTGATTTAATGAATATATGAGTGTATGGGGAATAAACTGGGGCACTAGCAGAATGACTTTGTAGGCCACTTAAAACAAAAGACAACACGCTTCTGAATGCAGGAGCTTACAGGAGACCATTCAAGATAGGCAAAACTACTGCTGTCAAAAGAGCAGAATGAGAGAGGTCGGGCACAGCTGGTGGAAATACACAGTAAAATTTTTTGAGAATAATTTTCAATTACATTATGATGGTCACAAGAGAGAGGCCAAACTCATGTCCTGATGGAAATTGATTGCCCTCCACAAGGTGTCCCTAGGAGAGCCTCCAAACGAGCCAATGTTTCTAAAAGACAGTCTGGCTTCTAGTCCTAGCAGGTTAGGAATGTCCTGTCCTTCTAGCAGTGTAAAAGCCAGTCTAATCAGGTGTGAAGCATTTGGTGTATGGAAAAAATTAACAAGCATCTAGCGAGAAAACCTGGCACAGGAGGAAGAAACCTGGCAGCTGAGACAATAGACCTGGCAAAATTTACAGGAGTTTCATTCCGGTTTTGTTGAAGGTAATTCTTTTCTGCTTTATATTCTACATAGCCTTTCTTCTATTTTCATTCTGGGCTGTAAATCTAAATAAGTAAGCAAGCTAGTCTACTGTGTGCCAAGACACCAATCTGCAGGAAAGCACAAAAAGAACTTTCCATTTATTTCTTTCTAAACTCTTTTGTTTTAAAACATGCTCCTAAAACTAGCTTTACAAGCATCTTTTTATGGATTACAAATAACATGTGTTAAAATATCTGGGAGTATATGAATTACAAAGTAAAGGCAAAGTAAAGTCTTACTATAGTCAGTAAGTGGTCTCAAACCAATGGAAAATAGTATTATTTTTAAATAAAGTACTTATTTAGCTAAAATCAGTGTCTTGCAGATTGGAGAATTGCTGATGGAGTCTGGCAGCCCTTTCATGGAATTACTTGTCTAGAAAAAGAATGTATGTTGTTTTTCTTTTTTTCAACACAAAAACAAGAATCCACACTTTAGATTTATCTAGCACAGTGTTTCAACCAAAGACTCTCTTAGCTCTTTCTGAAGATCACCCTTTTCCGTCCTCCTTGGATATCTTTGGCCTTCTTCGTTGAAACGTCTGTTGCTTTTTTGTTTCTTTTATTTCTTTTCTTTTTCCTGCCTGCACACAACTCCCTCAGGAAAAAAGGAGAAGAAATTACCCCCATCTCTCTTTCATCCCAGACTATTTTCATACATTTCACCTTCCTGTATGTAGCCAGAGTTTTGGGAGAGAGTTCCTATTTTTTCATCTATCCTCTCCTCTCCCCCCAGAAAAAAAAAAAAACAGGAATGTTATTTTTGCTGACTGACTAGTAGCTGTACCACAGCTCTGCCTTGCTGAGATTTTCATATAACTCCTAGAATAACACACTTTTTGAAAAACTATCTGTTCCTTTGTTGCAAACCTTAACTAGACGAAGGCAGTCAGTGGCGAGCAGTGCAGTTTTCCAAACATGCAACTGAATATCCACACTGTAGGCCAACTTAATTTGTATCCATGTGTTTTCCTCCAAGAGCAATGTGGTAACCTGCACTAGTAATTAACATCTTTAGCAGGATGGTTACAGCTTCACTAGCATCATTTTTCACACTCTGCTCTAGAAGAAGCTGATGTCCTTTCTACAAAACCAATATCAACTCCAAACTTTGAATTGCTCAGGTACTGCTAGCACAGAAAGAGAACTGTATTGTACCCTATTGATCCTAGACTGGCAGTAATTACAGCAGCTGGAGCAGCTGCTCCTACATGTGGTAGATGTGTGTCTCTATGTTCTAGTACAGAGGAAATGTGGCAGCATATATACACATATTTACAGATATATATTTAATACATACAGTAATCTGAAGTAGCTTGCTTTTCATTGGGATATATGTATGCCACTATCACTGGACGCTTCTAGTATAAGAATGCCAAGGCATGAATCCAGCATGGGGCAAAGGTGCAAAGGAGCAGATAAATATGTGGTAGACAAAAGATATGGGACAGATATGAGGATATTCCAGTAGAAACCCTCTATAAGGAGTGTGGCTCTTGTACAAACTGAGTGCTGAGAAAGCTGACTATATTGCAATTTTTGCAGTTTCTCTATTCATAAGATGGGAAAAAGTTGAGGCAGGACAATTAGCAATGTGATGATATCACAACATCATTTTGACTAATAAGCAGTAATAAGAAACACTTTCAAAACTGCTGTGAGACAAATTTAATGAAGTTGTGTGAACAGCTGGCTCTGATCTTCTAGCATACTGGCATGTGAATACACAGGGATATGTGCATCTACTCAGAAGCTAGGGTCTACTGACATCTGAAAGCAAACTCTTCCAAACCACTACAAGTTAGTGGCTGGCAAATTCTATACTGACAAGCAAACGGCAAATATTGAGGTAACAGAGGTTTGAAGGCAATTAATGATGTGAGTTAATTATGAATCCTGAATTTAGCTCAGTTTCTGCAAATAAAAGACAAATTAGCAAACATCTCATTGCTGGGGCCAGGTTCAAAGGCAGGAAATAAGAATTAAATGCATTTCCTTTACTGAACCACACAGTCATGGGCATGAAGATGTGTGATGTTCTGATGGGGCAAAATGATGCTGTGCTCTGTTTCAGTACATGTTGTCATTAGACTACATGCTTGCAATAATTTGGGGAAGTGGGTCATTTACTATTTATATATTTTCACTGATGTCACGGAATCATTCTTCTTCTGCTGTTTCCACTCCTCCTTCTGAAAGATAGATCTGTGGTCTGAACTTCATCCAAATCACAGAATGTTTTTGTGAATTTCTTTCTGCCTGGACCACTATTCCCTCATGTTAGTGGCTGAGACAAAATGTTCTACCAAAGGTATAGTTATTTCTTCCACAGAAGAAAAAAAAAAATTCTTCCTTAAGCTCTTCATCTTGACAAAGGCAGACATTGATACTTTTTCCTTTCAGTGTGCCTCCATTTCATCCTTGTACAGCAACCTTCTCAGATATCGCCTTACAAAGTGTAGTAGATGCAATTCATTTAAAAGAGCCTGGGACCTGCTGTGTCTGGGGGGACTGGGCGTCAGGACAATGAGTCTGTTACACTGGTTAAATTGATTTTAGTTATTTCAGGTTTGGGATGCTTCGTAAAATGTCGAATAAGCTGGAGAACCCTGATCAGGTCAGGTGGCAGTTTCCATGGCCTTTATAAGAAGCTCTATAGCCATACTGTGAATGAATGACTGAGAAAGACAGCTACAGGAACAGCAGTAGGGAGTCTGCAAGAATCTCAGAAACCTTAAATTTAACCTGTAGGATAATCCTGAGATTTGGCAGCCAGGAGAAAGGACATATTGTGGTGAAAAGAAATGGGGTATTGAACCAGCATATGGGGTTTGTGCATAATCATGCCTTCTCTTGCTTGTGCTCCATATCGTGGACAATGTCATGAAATACAGTTATTGTGTTACCAACAGAAAGTGCCAAGAGGCCCTGAAGGGACTTTTTTACTTGATACTGCCACTGGGATTTTAAGTCAACCCCTTATCCCACCTGCACAAGCAGTCCCAAATTCCAAGCACACATAAGCCCAATTTTAAGGAGCTTGTGCCTGACAGGTACAATCCAAGGAAGATTCCAAGAGAAGCATGAAAGGAGGTCATAACTGAACAAACCTTCCTTTCTTCCAAATTTCAACTTCGTATACATTTCTTTAACCTATATTTTCCTTGCTTCTGAGTTTCTCTGCCTCAGTCTTCACTTCTAGTCCTTCCTATTCTAAGACTAAATGGGAATCTGAAGCATAGCTAAACAAAAGACAATAAAATTACATCATACAGAAGGTGGGTGTGAAAGTGTTTTAATACCTTTATGTACATCTACAACAGTATTTAACTAATAAATCACACCTTATCACTGGCTACAATGTGTGTCCTGAATTTACTAAAAACAACATAATGACATCTTCACAACTGCATTTACGTGAGAAGCATTGTGTGCTAGGCACATACAACGCAGTGAAGCTCAACAAGGGAGGGTAGGGTTATGTTTTGTTTTGTTCTAGTTTTCTGGGGATTCAGTTTCTGGTGGAAACTCATGGCATCTGAAACCTCACTTTCAGAATACAGAATGTGTCACTGAGGCAAAATGAAATTGCAGCTCTCTAGAGGCCTAAATGTCTGTATAAAGTGAAGGTGAATATTGCTACATCCTTGATGGAGAGAATTGCTGAATAGCACAACCACTCCCCATTGCTAGAGTGGGTGTTCTGTACTGTTGCGTGGGTAGGACATGGAGGTTTTGCTGTTCTGCTTGTTATTTTTTCACCTGGATTGTCTGGATCCGATAGTGCCTTCTGTGTATACTACGTTTCATCTTTTTTTAGACAGCTGCAGTTCCTCCCGACACTTGCAGAGCCCTAGAAGAGATAGGGAGCAGCTCAGAGCCCCTGTCTTTGCCACACTCCTGATACAAGGGTACACCAGGGTGGGCCAAACAGCAGCATGCAGTCCCACAGAGCTGAGGAATTATGTGTAAGGAAGCTTGGGCTTACACTGGGTTTATGCTCTCCAGTCTCCTGCTGTGTGAGCTCCAGAGTGATTTTCAAGGGCTGCTTCATGGGAATTGTGTTGTCATGGCCGGAGTCAAGGTATGCAGCACTCATCTGTTCGAAGAAACAGTGGGGGAGAAATCGCTACTAGATGAAGCCCTTGAGAGAATTTCTTTTTACTCCTCCTAGGCTTTTTAGAACTGAGAAATCAAGCTTAAGTGGAATGTAAAGACATTATATGGTAGGAATGACTGACAACACTTGATAGTTGAAACAATCAAAAGGACAAAACAAGTCATTTATAGGAAATGCTTTAAAACAGGGGATTTAAATGTCTTTAAATATTTTCTATAAAATCCCTCAGATCTTTAGGTCATTATTCAGAATTCACACATAATAGCGTAATACCCATTTAAAAGATATGACAAAAAGTCCTTTCCAGCAGAGTTGCAAAAGCTAATGCACTTTTATATCCAAGTACTTTTCTAGAATTAATCAAATGTTGCAAAATGCCCTTTAGTTTAATTACATGCACAAACATACAGACAAAAGGAGAAAACAATTCAGTTTATTATCTTTTTTCTTTATTATCTTCATCATGGCAGCTGTGGGTAAAAAGATCATATGAGACTAAATGGAGCCTGAGTTCCTTGATCCTTACAAGTCTGTCTTCCCTTCCTTGATCCTTACAAGTTTGTCTTCCCATGTATAAACTATCTTTTAAGCTACAAACAAGTAACTTAATAGTAATACTTTTTTCCTCGCCTTATTTTCATTTTAAGCCGGCTAGGCAATTTCTGGTAAGTAGTCTAAGCACAGAAAACTGTTCTGTACTCAGGAGCAGTCACACTAGTAAAGTACAGCCATGGTCTACACCTTACATCAGACTTCAGCTGACAAAACTCACTTTCAAAAGGCTTAAACAACCATTACAACCTCAACAAGGTAGTGACAAAAAGATAGTTACAAAAAAATAGCATCTCCACTGTAGATTATTTCATAAATTCTGCCAGTCCACTACATATGGTATGTTCTTCACAGATTATGACTGATCCATGACAGTTCTGAGATGGGCCATTTCAGTTGCAGTATTATGGCTTTAAATGTAATATTGGTCATCACCATGAGAAAAGAATACCCCCAGGAGTTGAGGACAGAAGGTAATACAGTGGCCCTTTCAGTGGTGTGGGAGACACGGCAAACTGCTGCATAGCTGAACAGTTCCCCTTTGTTCTCTGTTCAGCTATGGATCCGATTTCTCTGAATTGGGCTTATTACAATAAATATAGATGCACAACATGATTATTTATGGGAAGAAAACAGACAAAAGGGGTTGAGTTGCTGGTACCTAAAACCTCATTTTCTGAGCTTCTCCCCCTGAGGCCCTTTTCATTTGTTGCACCATTGTATTCTCATTGTTGCTCAATGATACAAGCCTAAGCTGTTCATCAATTTACTCACTCCCCCAATCTCTTTCTCTCTCATGTGCGCTTCCTCTCTCTCTTCCCATGTTAATAGTTCCCCTGAAATCCTATCACTTTGCTGGAGATTGATGTAAGTCTCCAGCAATTAACATAATTACAAGCCTGATTATCTTCTAATTGCATTATGAGTATTTGGTTATTCACTACACAAATTAGAGAAAATTAAAGAGGAGCAAGATCCTGTGGTGTGGGCGGTATGCTTTCTAAACTGTTATGAGCATCTGAATGCTGTGAGATAACAAGAAGGTGAAGATGTTTTATATTCCTATTGGCTCACAGTTGTTCTTGACACTATAAATTTTTCTTCTTTCAGCAGTGTTTCATGTCACTGAAAGATGCAGTACTATTTCCTTTGTTTGTGCAAGTTGACTGACAACATACAATAAACTAAAGGAAATGCTGTATTTTCCTATATAGATTTGGTAAAATGATAGTTAGAAATTTGAACAAAAGGCACCTAGAGGATAGGCTTCTGTACTACTGAGACATCAATAATTCAAATACATAATTAAGCGATACTGTTTGCGGTGACAGGGGATCATATCAGTAAACAAAAATCAAGAATTACAAGTCCTCACCTCTTTCTAGTGTTTTTGAGGTTACTGCATTATTTCTTAACATAAGCAGGGTTAATTTTCAATAGTAAGTACTAGACGGCAGCTTTAAACCTGAATAACACTTTGGTGCGGCATAACCAGTATAGGACAGGAGTCGTTTTACTGACAGCAATGTCAGCAATGAAAAGGAGCATTTGAAACGTACAAAATGGAAAATTATGGAGAAAAAATTAAGTAACTGGATGCATCTGAAAATTATATTTTTAAAAGGATATATATGTTTTCCCAAAACATGGAGAGAAAACCTTATGACAGGGAAAGTGAGCAAAGACATACTGAAAGAACTGTACCTTCTGTCATTGTTGAGGTTGAAGACTATGACTTGGTGCTGGAAGAAAAAGCCATCTCATGCCTCATGCAGGACTAAGCACCCTGTTACACACCCTCGACAGCCAGTGAGGTAGAAGGTAGGGAGATCTGCTCAAAGCAGGCCAGCTGAACTCCCCTAAACAATGCTGTGAGCACCCTTTGCTGACTTCCATCCTAAAAGAACCACTGACTCTTCTTGCATTTTGGGATAACTCAATATGCGTCTTGTTATGAGCCAAATTCTGCTAAAGTTCTTCATGGGAGCCTTTTTCATTTTATAGACATATTTTTAAGACAAGCTAACCTGCCAACACTCGAACCTGGTGTCCCTGAATGAATTTACAGTATACAGCAATGGTCTAATATCAGTGAATGTAACTTTGGATTCTGTAACAATGGACCACTAGTCACCTCCTGGTCTCAAGATTTCCAGTTAGTGTAACTGGCACCCAGCCACAAGGGAATAAATTGATGACATTTGCTTATTTCAAAAGGGTCACTAAAGAGCCTTTGGTCAGGAATTTTGCCTTCTGACACAGGAACTGGATAGTGTGGAATTTAAATGTGTGACTTAAGCCTTTGCAGCTATAAAGCATCGACTACAGAAAACAGTATCTATTCACATAATTTCGCTGTACTTGCCTGATGCATTCAGCTGTATACCCCTCCAGGTTTGTTTGGAGGGGAATGAACATAACAAGCTAATGAACATAACAAGCTATCAAAATTTATACTGCAAAACTCACTGCTATTTGCATGCAAACAGAAAGCGTAGCTGTGATCTCTTGCAAAAGTAAAAGTGTAGATACTAAACAAGGCCACAATCCTGCAAGGAAGTCTCATCTAAATAGGCTTACTTCAGGTGGGTGAGGTATCCAATCTAAATGTCCCAAAGGCATCCATGAGAACAGGTTCTACACTCAAACTGAAGTGATGATTCTAAAATATAGTCATTGCTTTTTCTCCTCTTTTCAATATTGCCTCCCTTATTTAGCACTCATGTCCTAATTGTAAAGGAGGTTCCAGCATCTCAAAGAGTTTTTGCTTCACCTCATGCCTTACAGAAAAGTGAATTTCAAGGTGTGGATACAATTTCTGTGGCGCTCTCTAACTTTGTCTCCCATTCAGTACTGTAATATACAACTGAAGAAACTACTTGGCACTATAGAATATATTTTTACTTTGAGGGGGGTGAGGCACTGGAATGGGTTGCCCAGGGAAGTTGTGAATGCTCCATCTTGGTGGTGTTCAAGGCCAGGTTGGACATAGCCTTGGGTGACATGGCTTAGTGGGAGGTGTCCCTCCCCATGGCAGGGGAGTTGGAACTTGATGGTCTTAAGGTCCTTTCCAACCCTAACTATTCTATGATTCTACAGAGAACCAAAGGGAGCACCATTATTTTAAACAGAGAAGCAACAGCACACATTTTGAAACAATGGCAGCAAATCTGGACTTTAGAGGCATAGGGACCACTCCATGCCTCTTCTTGGACAAGGTAAAACTACTGCAAACTAAAGCAAAACAATGTTCAGTCAAGTATAAAAGTCTCCCATGCAGAATTCAACCAGCCTTGTTACCAGATATCTCTCAAATTTTCTCTTAAACCAAAACAAGATCTGTCTTAGCTGAACTTCTCCATTTATACTTCCTTAGGATTGTCAGGAAAGGAATATTGTTTTTCCATATCCTCTAGGACATAAAAATACGTCTTGCTCAGTGGAACTCTCAAGGTTCATGACTCCTGGACATTTACACACGGCTGTTATTAACAAAACAATTTAATACAAATTTGAAGGGGAAAGGTGAGAACAATCTTAATTGTGCATCATTTTAGCACAGTCATAAAAAATCTCTCATCAACAGAAGAATTTTCTTAAATACAAATGAACCACAGATACACATTTTCATTTGCTGCCATTAAGTGTGTGTGCAAAACTATCTGGGAACCCATTAGCATGTGCTTCAACTGATCTATCTAGACAGCAAATGAAGAAAGAAGCAATACACCATATGACTTTTTAACAGATAATTTAAAAGTATTTTTCAAGGGTGTTTAAAATAGATTCAACATGAAATTGAATTTTTGCAAGTAGGTAAAATTTCATGTAACTTTTTAAAGCTGTATAACTTTAATAGCTGTAGACAGTGGGCCAAATTCAGCTTTAATGTAAAACAGATTGAATTTAATGAAAAGCTTCATTGAATTTACTGGCAATTTGCCCAGCTGCCACAGGATTCAGTTTTGCACAGTCTTACACTTTCTTCCCACTGCTTCTCAGAGCTGTCAGATGTATGTATTATAGAAGTTTTCAGAAGCCCAGGACCAGTAGTGCAAGTGGATTTAATAGTCTAATATCAAAGAGCCCATGGAGAAAAGCCACCCTGCAATTCTGTCAGGGGAAGTAAATAACACATCACCATTTTCACTGCTGCCTTTGTAAAAGGCCATTTTTTAAGTTCTACAAATACTTTGTTCTGAATGGCACCCCTGAAATTTAAACTGAAGCCTGGACTCCCAAGTGAAAGACTGAATTAGAAGCAAATAAATGTCGATTTTTACTTTTGCACTAGCACTTTACAGTCCTACTTTGCAAGAAGGTAAGAATTATGAGCATCTGATTATCAAGAGAAGACACATATGCTTCCTCTGCAAAAATTCTGCTCAGTACATCGATAAAATTTCCACAACACCGTGACTCTAAGACCCAAATAAGTTGCCCATGTGTGTTCTTCACAAGTAATGTAAGCAATTTCTAGGAGGCAATATTCATGACAGGATAGTCTAGAGCCATCTCAGATTGTTTTAAAACAGAAAGCAGTACCTGACTTAGCAGGCATGCCATAATACCGTACCACAGCTATCCTTAAATTTGAAGTGCTATCTTCCTTTTTGATGTAAGCCTCCTCCACCACAGTGAAAAGCAAACAAAATATTGTTTCCTTGCTTCATTACTCTAGTAAGAAGGATTGACGACATGCTTAGCTGGCAGGAAAAAATAATTTATTTCACTGTCACCTTACTTGTTCACCTGCTGCAAGGTAAATAGAAGCTAAGTCACTTTTTATTTATTTAGCTTATGCAAGACACCCATACGGACATAGCTAGCATTATCTGTTATATACAACCACTCTATTATACTGATCACAGAAAACAAAAATAGTGCAAGACCATCTATAACCAACCTCACTCTTAATATTTCTTGAAAACAGCACTTCACCTTTTAGATTTTTGAAGACAATGCCTTTTTTTTTTTTCACTTATTACTTTCTCAATTTAAAATGTGCTTTAAAAATAACAGTAATTGAACTTAGCTCACATTCAAAATGTACTAGGAAAGTAAATGGTCCACATGTAGGAGTTTTCAGTGTCTAGACTTTATCTATTATCAAAGATCTATCACCATTATTAGTAAAATCTCTTTGTCATAACAGTAAAAAAAGTTAACTGATAAGTATAGTTAGAAACACAGTTAAAGAGCTAATTCCCATGTTAATTTGTCAGAGAAATTTCCCGCTAGGGTGTGGCTGAAAGCAGAGAAAGTGAGTAGGGATTGTACAGAGATTACTATCTATTAGTGTAAAGCATATCTTTTCCTGTGAAGTGAAGAATGGTATGAGCTCCACACTCAAAATGAAAGTATATATTTGACTCAACAAAGCAGCCTGCCTGCAGGAGCTTGCTCCACTCTCTCATTTTATAGCACAAATAAAATGCTTCATCGTACCTTTGCAAATAGAGTCAAACATTCTAAGTAAAGTAAAACCTTATATTGAGGGGACAAGCAAAGAATTTATGTTTCAGGAGATTGCCTGACAGTGAAATGAGATGCAGAGTAAGAAGGTATTATGGCAAACTGATATAAGGCCACAGAATTTAACGTGGTAAGAGTTTGGCTTCATTTTTTTGTTTCCTGTTGGCTTCAGTACATGCAGCTTTGTGGTCACTGGTAGACTAGCAACTGGCTCTGGCACTCAGCTGGCCTCTGAATGGTCTTCACCTGCAGCTGGCTTAGTGGGCTGTGTTTTTCCTGAAGTCTGGAAGAAGTACTGAATTCATACCTTTCTTGGCCATAAGTTGTTGCTGTCTCCACAGATTACAAATACAGGCAACATTTCTCTCTCTGCCGCATGAATTCTGGTACGCACCATTACTTCGCTTACAGTAAATAAAGAGCTTGCTTAGCGCTGCAATGCTTACCTATTGAAAAATTACTATTTCAAGAATACATTAATGTCTCTGAAATTACGTCCTTTTCGATACTTTCAAATTTGTCAGAACTCTATTTTCTAATGACAATTTTGAAAATATGCGAACGTTTTCTGAGAACACAAACATCTTTTACTCCCCTGAAGTTCTTGGGTTGCTGTGCTAGAGCCGGTCTGAGGCTTCATCTTCCAAATGGTCACTTTCTCACATGTGTAAACATATGGCAGCACATTCAGTGGGTGTCCTGGGTTCAGCAGTAGCAGTCATTTTTCTCCTCCTTAGTAGCTGGTGCAGTGCTGTGTTTTTGATTTTGGT
>WYDI02002776.1:0-33919 GCA_009867235.2 Psittacus erithacus | reverse complement strand
TTCTCTTCTCCAGGCTGAACAGCCCCAACTTTCTCAGCCTGTCTTCATACGGGAGGTGCTCCAGTCCCCTGAGCATCAACGGGTCTTTTCAAGTGGTTCTAGGAATCTATTGCCTGCATATGTATTGCCTGTATGTATTTATAATATATACAGTGCAAACAAGGGCACGGCAAACGGATACAAGCAGGAGACCCACTTCAGACGTACCCTCTGGTTCTGAACTGAATGACTCCAGGGGTCCATTTCCAAGCTACTGTTGCCTGTGAATGTGGTGCTATATCATTCATGCTGATTTCAAAGTTCTTGTTTTATATTCATAGGAACTTGCCATTTGTTTTAGCCAAAAGGATTTGAGTAAACAGCTCAATGTGCAAAGTAACTCTTAAATTCTGCATATAGCATGGTTTATTGTCAGAGCCACTTAAGTAAAATGCCTTTGCAGTGAGATATCTCCAGCACTCAGATCCATTGTTCCAGGACTCACATATCATGAGCTGCAGTTTGCCAAAAAGGTCTGATCTCTACTGTTTTATCTAACCTTTACTAGCACCCCAGGGAGGCCTGGAAGTTTCCTTCACATAGATCAGCTTTATTGATACGGAAATAATGGTGAACCGAGAGTCAAAAGTTGGAAAAGACAATCTCATCTTATGGGTGAGCACATGAAGAATCTTACATAAAGTGGCATACCTCAGTCACTCGATCCAATAGTGACAGAGCTGAAGATAGAATTCAGAAGCCCATCGCTTGAGGACAGGGCACAATTGCACTGATATATTTCTTATGCCACTGCCCACAGCAGTAGGCGCACTGAAGGTCAGATGAAGCCAAATCAAAGGTCTATTTAGCCCAATACCACTTAGGACATTCCGTAGGCCAGCAAAATGCAGTGAATAGCAACGTACCCACCTCTCTGGAGGACTGCTCGTGATTGCCCCTCCATACCTGTACACTATAGGGAAGGCAGGACTGAGGCTGTGGCTCTCTTATACACTCCAATCTATCCTAGTCCCTTCTCCCTCATTCGGGGGGAGGGAAAATTCAATTCTGCATACCCTGTTGAGAAGTATTGACCCTGTTCTGTATGAGAGATGTTGAAAACGACGATCCTGCCCAGACACAACCTCAGTCAGTCAGCAGCTGTAGGATATCCTGATCTAGGGGCTAACATGCAATTATCTTTGATGGAGCACTCCTCTGTGAATCTGTGTTGTTATTATTTCACACTAACCATGCTTATAAAACTCCATTCTCTATCCTGTGGCTACGAGCGTCATGCTTTAATTACACATCCTGTAAATACTACCCTTTGTTTATTTAAGCCTATCAGCATTTCCCATGTGATTCCTTGTTACTTTGATTTTCCCTGTGCCTTTCCCAGAACTGTTTATACTTCTATTACACCCAGGTATGATCAGGACAATAGATAAGAAGAGTTTGGTCTGCGGTTTTAAATAGCAGCACATTATCTTTCACTTTCCTACAGGCTATTAATAGTCCCTTATATTTTGAACAGTGTTAAGAACTCGGCCCACATATTTATCAAGCTCTCTTCAGGGAGCTCAAATTTTCATTCCTGGGTTTCTATAGCTAGACAAGAACCCGCCGCAATGTACTGACAGATCAAGCTGGTTTAGGTAGAGTTATTTCCCCCTCATTTAGAGACATCGAACTCTCGTTTCATTCAATCACCCAACCACTTGGGATTTTCAGGAATGTTTGCACTCTTCTTGGGCAGTTTCAGAGATGACTACTGCAAGGCATTTCATCACCCGCCTCACAATTTATTTTAGTGAACACTATCATCTCACTACTCATATCTTTTTCTGGACCATTTGAGAAGATGTTGAGCTTTGAGTACAACTTTGAGTACAGGTCTCTCTGGGGATCCTCAGATAATCCTCTATTGTGAAATTAACCATTAATTCCTACTACTTTCCTGTCTTTGAGAAATTCTTAACCCTTGAGATGACCTTCCTTCTTATGCCATGACAGCTTAGTTCCCTTCCTAATCTTTCAACCTGGTCCAAACCTTTTTTAAGAACTGAGTGCATTAGATCAAGTAGAACATCCTTCTCCACATGCTCACTAGAAATATTCCTATTGAGTCAAAATATTGGCAGTAAGACTTTCAAGTGACTGTAGTTCAAGTGATTTTAGTGATTCCAGTTGCTTCCATTTTTAGTACCCAATCTGAGATGCCTGTAGAAGGCAGTGATCTGTCACTCTCAGTGATTTTTCACCCTACCTTTAGTCATTCCCTTGAAGGAGTTTCACCTTGAACATTTGGGATCCTGCTTAAAAACTTGGTCCGGCTTTGTGGAAATACACATACAGAAAGTAGAATACAGCGGCATTTCTGGTTATGCTGAAGACGTGAGCTGGTCACAAAACAAAGTGAATGGTAAGGAATTTAAAAAACACATTGTCTCTCAAAACACACAAAATAGACACTTCTGGCTTCTCATCCAGCTTTTGGCAAATTAGATAAGTTAAATGAACAAAAGCTTTTTTCCATGCAGGCAGATAGGACGAAGAAAGATGCTATCACTTGCAGGGAAAGAGGAGGAGAGAGCTAAAGTCCTTCCACCTCTGGACTGGAGTTGAAGAGGAGGCAGAACATACTGAGATGCCAAAGACACCCAAGTGCAAAAACTCTTCGCACCCTTTTGTCCTGTCACTTCGAGGCAGTAAATTGCTGGGACCTTTGCAGCACATTCACTTCCACAGCAATCTGGATGTAAATGGTTTTTAAAAGATGCCATTTTCAATTGGAAGGTGATTCCAGCAGGGAAGATCTCCAACAGCCAGCAGTGCATATTTTTACTTTTACCTTTAGAAACCCATTTCCACATTCTTTTTTAACATTCTTCTCAAAGGTAATGAACTCTTATTCTACACAAGAACTGGAATGAGCTGAATGGTCTCTTATTCCGTTTATACTTGAAATAACATAACATTTGCATGTCAATAGTCTTTAGCAGATCCACTCTGTACATTATTTGCATGTCTTTGACTGTCTGACAATTAACAAATTAGTATCTGCATATGATGTATCTTTCTGGGAAATGGTGAGAGGTTGGTGAGAAGCTTTACCATATTCATCATATTTATTGGCATTTTGGGGAGAAGCAATCACAGTGGCTCCACTAAATTTATTGCTGCACTCTGTCAGGGATTCAGACCTTGACAGTTTACCCTTGGATATTCTGATAGTGTAATACAGAAATATGGCTGACCATAAAAAATGCAAGAGTTCTTTAGACCTTAGTCAAGAAACTCATTGTGTATTCCTTTGTAAAGAATTTTGGAGTGAAACATGACTTGGGAGGCTAAATATAGCCCTTTGAATGGCGGTAGCAAATACATCAATGGGCCTGAGAGCATCAGTCAGGAGAAAGAATTGTGGTCACAATGTTGGATTTGCAAACAGGTGCTAATTTTTCTTCCGCTACATCCTTATGAGCTTTGGCTGTTTTCATTGGTGTCCTCCTTCATTTTTGCATTTCAAGACAGGAAAGGCGGTGCAGTCAAGAATCCATCTTCATGTATAGGTGTTGAGTCCTTGGAAACAAAATCTAGTATGGATTCTTGCAACACCTACGCATATAAATCCATTGATGCACCACTGACTGGTGCTAAGAGTGAATGTGTCAAACCCTGCACAGGTGGAACAGGAAGGATAGGATAGGATAGGATAGGATAGGATAGGATAGGATAGGATAGGATAGGATAGGATAGGATAGGATAGAGCAGCACAGGACAGGCCCTCTAAGTCCATGGTACAAACAAGCTCTTTTGTGATTATAAGCTGGCTCTGTTTTTTCCTACTTGTAGGATTTTATGTTTCATTGACAGAAGGACTTTTATTATTAATTTCTTTTCTTTCTTATGTTTTGCAGTTTCTGGGATGAAGCTCATGCTCACTACAGATAGTGGGGAGTCTGGGATCAAGACGAGGTGTTGTAAGTGCTAAGAGACAGTTTGACACCAAATGTGTCATTTGAGTGCCAAAGCACATAAAAGCAATGGTCCAGAGAGTTCTGGCTCCTACCCTGGAGACTGTAAAATCTAAAGACTTGATTTCTTGGGAAAAATGACTGCATGTAACCTGCGAAGTGATGTCATCCTTGTTACTCCAGGCAAAATGTCATCTTGAAGGTTGAACACAGCCTATGTCTGAGACACATTGCTTAATATCAGCTCAGATACTGAACTCACTGCATAAATTACGGGAAATAACTTTTTCTTTTTTAATAGGCAAGACATGGAAAAAGAGATTTAAGAAAATAAAATATGGTCAGGATGTCACTTTCTGAAGAGGGTTGGCATCAATCCCTGCCACACGTCCAGCCCCAGAGCAAATCACGGCTCTTTCAGAGAACAAACAAATGTCTGCCTCGCTTGAATTTAAGTGACAGACTGGGGTCGCTCACAGGCAATGGAAACACAGAAGAACTTCTAGAAAGTTTCTCCATAGGGTGGGCAGGCCCTAACCTAGACACTTTGATAGGAATATATGCCTGACTACTTATGCAGGCAAACCAAAACGCTGTGTAATTGATTTTTCTCTGATATCTCCACACCATCTTTCCCACCATATAAAGTTTGATATGAAAATGTCTGGAGATCTTCAGGCTGCACCTTGTTGCCAAAGAGAAAACAACTTTGAAGGAAACAAATTTTCCAAGATCTTGTTGCAAATATAAAATGAGCAGAAATGCATCAGCATCATCTCCTTCTGACATTTCCATGTTTAGCAACATGAGTTCTGATCTATAAAATCGCGGATTATTATTCTTCCCCAGCCATGATTTTATAACCTTGCACCAGGAGGAAGGATGAGCCAATATTAGAAGCTGACCTAAGAAATATTTACTTGTATTTATTGGTCTAGTGAAGGAAAGTTTTATAATCCACACAGTGGTGTTCCTCTTCATCCAGGTATTTTTCCTCTATATTCAAAAACACATTTCCAGGCTGAACTCCACTGTGAGAACTTTGCATTCTGAGACACAGCCAAGTGGCTTAAGGACTGAGACAAAAAGAAAGACGTCCATGTCCTCTTTGGTTCTCATACTACCTTTGTTTGCACATTGTGAGTTTGAAGAACAGAATGTACCAAGTTGGAAGGACTGGGTTTGATCATCTTTGGGGGCAAAAATTAGGATCTTCTGCATGACTGCAGAGGACAAAATTAAGGGACAATGGAGGCCCTTGCTAGAGATGATCCTGACAGCCTGGAGGACAGCTGGAGCAATCATAGGAAGCCCCATTTTGGACATGAAGAGGATGAAGATGCACAGAAAGGTTGAAGGTAAGTAGGAGTAGGAGACTTGTGGAGACTTGGGTATATGAGCAGCCTCCAGATGGTTTATGCTGGATTTCATAAGTAGGATATGGTTTTGATGAACCATTCCTGGCCTCTCACAAGCCTCCCACTGTGGTATCCAGAGCATCACATTCTAATGATGACTGCTAGCCTTCTGGTTTGGGGCCTGAATGAGCGTTCATATAGGAGAGGTGAAGGAAGTCTGCAGCATCCCTGGTGCTTGTTTGAAGACATTTGGCTGGTAGCAATGGAGTGAGTCTGACAATGGGTGCCTCATCCTGAGCTCTTCAGGCAATGGCTAGTGACACCAGGAGGCAGAGGACAAGTGTTCCACGGCATGTGTTACTCAGCCATTCTTAGCATCCCATGCTCTTTGATAAGAAGGGACCATTTGCATGACTTTTTGCTGAGATTAGCTCATAGAAAACAAACCTTTGCTTGTTAAATGCATGACACGTCAGTTGTTTGTACATGCATCTAATTAGCACACGATTTGATGACATCTCTGGGGGGAGCCAAAGGGTAGGAGAGGCATCACGTTCTGCTCGTTTGTCATTTTTTTCTTTGTTGAAACCATGTCATTTATGTTAAATGCCTGATTAGCCAGAGCCTGACTTTCTGACATGCAAAAATACATCCCTTCAAAACTAAGCTGTCCGGATTATGCAAGACCCAAGACACATTTCTTCCAGCTTTGCAATGGATTAGCTGCTGTTACCAGCTCAGTGAACACTGACTTCTCTTTTGTTTGAGAGCTCTGCATATTTAGTTGCTGAGCAGACTGAGATCTCAAGGTTTTTTCACCCTCTGGGTGCATTTCCAAAGTGTGCTCAAGCAGCAAAGAATTTCACTCAGGTATTTTGTAGGAGAATATGAATCTGATTATGTCTTCCATGTATTCAGCCCAATTCACCCTTGTTAGTTTAGAATTCTAAACAGCCTTTAAACTGGACATGTGAAAGCATTCCATTTTAATCGAGGACATACATTTTTCAAGTGTCTCTTCCTACATCAGCCAAATTTTACTTATATGAGAAGCAGCCCCAACAATCAGCTCTTTGCATAGGCTGCAGCACATCCTAAGGGCTCTCCTGCAGGATTGCCATGCACAGTGCACTCTCACATCATGCCTATGCATGACCTACACAAGGTCACTTCACCAGCTTGTCCATCCTGTGTCCCCATGTTCAGCATCTTCGAATGATGGACTGATGTGTGCATTACCACAACTGAGGGTCTTACAGAAGTCAAAGACTTTGCAATCTCTTTTCTGCTGGAAATGCAAAGGGAGTTCATTGCCATTGAAAGCAGCTACTGTAAGACCCACTTGCACAGGAGCCAGTGGAGAAGTGGACATGGAAGCCAGATTGGGAGCATAGAAAAGGGCACTTCAAAATGTCAGTCACCTTTGGGAACACAGCCCCACAGAAATGAAGATCATCCAGGAAATGGGAAAACTCATCAAAAAGACCCGGGCGTACTTGTAGAAGTTATTCATTGAGCTGTTGTAGTCAGAGGGGTGATTATAGACAGAAGACTGGCGCTTTGCAAGCAGGACATATGAGGGTATCCCCCAATCAGCATATCACTGGTAACATGCCTTCCAGCACCTTCCATCTGTTGATCTGCAGGTGCAGTCAGGTAGCACTGATTTATCCTCAGACTTTCTACAAGTAAGGCTGATTTACTTCACTGCTATGCACGTTTGTTCTAGTGCAAAGCAGGGCAGGATATCACCATAAGGATTTGCTTCTTTTGGATGAGTCTTAGAAGATGGTGGGAAGCAAACCAGCAAAACTCAGCAAGCCTGAAGGAGCTCGGGAGCAGTGAAGTTATGGCTGACACCAGGGAGATCGGGTGGCCGGTTTTAGGCGATGTGAAAGGCAGAGCTGACGTTTCACCACATTTTAGTAGAAACTTTCAATGACTCCAAAGCTCCTCCAGCTCACTGCAAAGACTGCGCTAACTCCAGATGTCTGGGTAGCACCAAATTGCTGAGCAAATAAAAAGCCACGAAATGTAAAGAGAAATGAATGGAATGTCAAGCACTCCAGAGACAAGGGACACCAAAAGACACGGTTGCCTTAGAAAATCAGCTCTTCTGTAGTGCACACACCTGGCAGTGTTTATTCAGCCTTTCTCGGTTTTATGTAGGAAGAGAGAGAGAATGAATATATGTATAATTAAAACATTGGGCTGAATTTGCACTGAAATGAATCATCATAACTGCAGGAATTCCTGATTTTTTTATGTGCCTAAAATATCTTCTTTGAGCAATACTTGCCTTTATATTATTTTTAATTTCAATTTATTTAATTCTGAAAACTGATTTAAGCTCCAGAGATGCCTTGAAAGAAGCCACAGACAATTATATGCTTCTGCTTAATATTCAGAAGAAAGAGAAAAGAAGCTGTTAAAACTATCCCTGGTTTGTGCCAGAGCTCCAAATGTCTTCTCTGAAAACTAATTACATCTTGGCATATGCAGTCCTGGCAAAAGCGTTGCAATAAAAATAGAGGACAAGAAATGAACTAATTCTCTTCATTTAAAAAATAATTCATAGAGCAAAATCCCTCGGTCCCCTGCTGCTTGCAAGCTGCTAATGTAGAGCAGAGAGGAACGTTTCCTAATTTAGTATAGACTTTCTTCTAAGAACTGCCAATCCTTCAGATGCTGAGGGAGAGCTGGAGTAGCAGAGCTGTCCAGAATATCTGATTTACAATTGTTTTTGTCAGTCTCTGCTGCCTATCAGCAGAGACACCAGCAAGTAATCCAATTAAAACAAGCACTTCTTATTTGGAGAGTTGAACCCTATCAAGGAAATCCAGGCTCCAATGAAGAAAATAGGAGTTTGCCATCAGTTTCAGTGAAACCAGGATTGAAAGAACTGGCCTCGGTTTTAGAAATCATTGATGGGCAAGAAGGACATTGAAGTATATGCTTAAAACTAAACTATTAAGTAGGTCCCACTGACTTTAATATGGGACATTACGTCGGAGGTGTGTTGGACCCATCAGGGAGATTCCTTTAGTTTTCTGCCACGTAAATATTTGTCTCCCTCCTACTCACGTTTTGCACTTTTATAGTCATGGAGAGAAATAAGCAGCTTAAACATGTGAGTAATCTGCTTTTGGTGTTTATGACAAGGTGCCTGTTTCCTCCAGATTAACTAAAAGGACTCCTGGGATACATCTGTGCTATTCCATTAATAGTGCTGATTTTCTACGCAGGTTGTGGATATTGGTCCTAGTGCATTATCTGCCTGGGACCAATTAGTCCCAGTTGCCCTTTCTATCAGATGGTGGGGATATAGACATGATGTAGACATAGCCTAAAAGACTTGGTCCAGCTTACAGGTTAGCTTTGGAGATGTCTACATTCAGCCACATGAATGGCTTTTATACATCTGACAGTAGCTGAAACTGTTTTATTCTTCATTGTATAAAAGTTATTCTATGACACAAAAATTTCTACGATGGCAAGGGCAAACATGGCAATCAAGCAAATAGCATTGTGTGTTGTAAAGTGACATTGACAGGAGAGCACTGTCAGCAGCAACAGAACTGTATTTCCTTGCAGCTTTTGATGCAGTAGTCAAACCATACCCAAACCATTCTGTGATTCTATGATTGCATGTAAATATTCTTTCCCTGTGTCACTTTTCACCAGGAGTCAGTTGAGAAAGATATTCCTGGTTCTTAAGCTATTTTCATGATGTACAATGCAAATATAAAATGCAAATATGTTTCTTTCCATTTCAAAGCAAAACAAAACATACATTTCAGTAAATAATTATTGACCCTGCTTTTGGTGATTAGAAAATGCTCCCTTAATACTTGCACGCTTTGCTAGTTTAGCTTCTGATCTATTACTCAGAATTATTGCATGTGGGTCAGGATTCATTTGGGCTAAAACTAAGAGGTAAAGTCATACCTGTAAGGATTGAAATTAAGGAGGTGTTGCCTTATTTAGCTTAACAACTTCTTCATTAATGGGGATGACATGATATCTAGGAACAGTGCCCTAGGGAAAACAGCAAGAAGCTAATCCCTTTTATTGATTATACACACACACAAAATTATTCAAATTTGCTACATTTTTATAAAGATCTTATTATTTCCACAGCTTCACCTTGTATTTCAGTGCCAAGGATAATTGTAGCAAACAATCAAAACATTCTCATCTATGCTAATGTTTCTTTTTTGTTTTGCTTTTCATTCAGCAGACAGGGTTGTACTAATCTTCCTCAGCAACAGGAAAACTTAGGCCTATTAATAGAAATAGATGTTCAATATTCAGCTACCAAATAATGTCAAGCGTATCTCTTATCCCATAATTAAACAGTGATAAAAAGGAATAGAAGGTAAAAATTAAAAAGAATTAGATTTGCACTAACACAGTGACTGAAAATGAGATTTGTGAGCGTTTTATACATAACCAGTGGTTTCTCCCATGTTTGCAAATAATAGATAACAGGGCACCAATCAAAGTCAGAGAATGAAATGCAGTGTTAGAGTCACAAGCCTATGAACTGGGTTTTAATGAGGACTGCATATGGTCATTCAGGGAAGAGAAGGGTGGGCAGAGATGCTTCTGTAAGAGCTAGCAGCTCAGGCTGAGTGTGTATTGGGCTCTGGAAACCATGCACTGCACAGGCAGCCTTAGACCCAGCCTCCACATGGAGAGCCCACAGGCACTGCTGAACCATTGGCTGACAGTCTGTAAGCAGCTCCTTAAAGACCTGACAGACAACCACAGGACCTCTAATCCAGCAGGTAAAAGTGCACTGAGACCCAGTGACTATAAACTGCACTGCCAGGAATGGGAAAATGAAGCTAATGTTTAACTAAGACGGATAATTAACCATCACGAGTTCATGATACATCAGATAAAGTCTTCATCATTTCAAGCCTTTAAACCATGGCCTTGCACAATAATAATTATAGGTCAACTAACTCTAAGTTATGGTACATGCTGTGTCTTATGATGACATTAACAACAGAACAATTGATCCCTTCCCAATCTATATATTGAGGTAATTGCTTCATTTTTTGAGGGAGATGATTTAAGGCTCCTTATAACCTGAATTTCATCTTTTGCTCTGCTATCCTACTTCCTACCAATGACTTCTCTTGAAGACCAGCATGAGCTTTACTACCCGACAGTGTAGACAAGCCCCACTGCTCTTCTGTAGTCTGTTGTAGATGTCCCTTCCATGGACAGAGCAGAAGAAATCACTCCCACTTAAACAGGGAGAATTGGGTCTGTGGATGGAGGTCAGGTAAGCCATGTTATGATTCTCTGAGAGCCATTCAGTCTCCTACCAAAGTCATGTAAAGACAGAGAGAGATCTAGCGTAAAAAAGCAATGGGATCAGTACTGAATGGTGTGATCACAGGCCAGGGCTCTGTGCCACTTCCTAGTTAAAGCGTAGACTATCAGAAACAGACTGTCAGTGAAGCTCAGAGTTATCTCATCTTGTTGAGAGAAAAATTAGGGTTGCTATGCATGGTGCTCGGAAATAGCACAGTATGTAAATGCAATTAAACCAGCGTCACTGATGACTCTGAGAGACTATGCCAGCAGAATAACCCTCAGCAAAGCTACAGCTGGCTGTACAGTGCCCCTTCCCTTTCCATGTGGAGCAACAGTTCCCTAGCGAATGAGATGTGAGCAACCATAAAGACTGCAGTCTTTGCCTTTCATGGCTGATGTAGCTTTTAGGCTGCATCCCAGTGTGGTCCCACTGCCAAAGGCCTTCCTGCGCCCATCGACACTCCATTGGATAAGCCTAGTGCCTGGCTCCCAGCATGGCTGTGGGATCCTCCAGAACCATCAGAATCAGCGCACTGTGGGCAGATAAATGCTGTTTCAGTTCCTCAAGGTCAGAACTAGCTGGAGGTTAAAGGATCACCATTTGTTCTGCTCTCAGCGAGTGGAAAGTACTCTTTGTCCCTTCCTCAGTAACCTTGCCTGCATGCCATGACTCCTGAAAGGCTCAGCCACATTTTCCCTCTGCTTCCCAGTCGATTTCTCTGAACCACTGCCCTTCATTGGTCATCTTTATCTAGGTACTCTTTCTCTTTCCAAAATCTTGTGTTGGAACTAAACATGATTTTAATTTGAATTTGAGATACTGTTTTTCTTAAGGGCTCTACAAATGTTTGTGGAAGGCAATCTCACCTCAGCAGCTAAATTCAGCTATGTGCACCCACCTGCGAGTTTGTTCTGCCTTCTTCCGAAATGGTACCTAAGGCAGATGAGTAAAAGGTTTGTTATGCTGAAGAAGATGAGACCAAGGAGCTTCATCTTCTTGGGTGATTTGTTGTTATTGCTAGTATTCAATTGCTGTGTGGGAAACAGAAATTTCCAAACCCACAGAATTAAGGAGGTTTCTATAGACATCCTAACTAACTGACAGCCAGTACAGAGAGAAGGGTAGCATGTGAAGGCAGTGATATTTTAATAGCCAGCCTTGCCAAAGATAAAGATCCAGACTGAAAGGAGCTGTCCTACTTTGGAAATGTCTTTCTAGTGCACAGAAAGAATATAAGAAAAAGAGTTTCAATTAGGATGCTTTACTTTTGTACTCAGTTTGGGAAATGCACTGACAGCAATTGCAAGTGCTGGTGAGATTACAGAGAAAACTGGAGAACATGGAGGCGTTTAGGGCCTTGTTGATCCCAGTGATTATAGCTGATGGGTGTACAATAAGGCACAAAGGACAGGACCTTAACTGGTTAAAGCCTTCTTAGAAGTCAACAAAAGGAACAGAAAAGAACAAAATGAGGTGTGGTCATAATGCAAGTGCATTTATGTGGAAATAAGAAATAAGGTGGATGCTGAATAGGAGAAAGGCACTGAGAAGGCAATAATCATGAAAGAGGCATAAGGGAGCCATAAGCAGTGAACTAGAGATGAGCCTGCAAAGCAGTGGGAAAACTCTACCTTTTACAGAAACCAGTATAATTTTGGACTGGACACCCAGGTTTCTCTCACTCCACTTTGCATGGGAAGCAGTTGCAAAACAGCAGCTCTTCACTTTCAACACTTGCAAACTTTGTTCTCTCTAATGGTCTCTAGCTGCTTCTTCCATTTACCCGTTTCTGGGCTCAGGAGCCTATTTGCATTATCAAACATGAGTTTGCATCCCTCTGTTCAAAGCTGTTCAATGCATTGGTTTCACTTTACTTTTGGGATTATTTAGGCATTTTTAATCTGTTCAATTATAAGGACCAAGGGCCTTGCTGAATGTTCTGCTAGCATGCAAGCTAAATTCTTATGAAGCTTACATAAATTATGTTTAGAAGCTTTAGATGAAGTTTGAAGGACTTTGATGCTCACAAAACATTCTCAAAGCACTCTAAGAAAGGTTCTGGTCCTTGGTGCCAGCCCTAATGGAGTTCTCTTGGGTGTATCATCAGGAATATGTCATTGTGGACTGAGCTTGATCAGCTTTGAAACACACAGGGTGGATATTATTGCCTTTTCTTGCTCATTGGTTATGCTCTTCTATAGCTTTACTTCTCAAACTGAACTTCATTCAACTTCAGAAATTTTAGGCAAGTTGGAAACAAGTAATACCATAATGCTAGAAAGATTTTGGCAGAGAAATGAGTTTTGGAGGAGAAAGCAGTCGCAGTGGGAATAGATTGAAGTTGGTGTCTTAAAGGCAAACCATGTAAAATAATAAAATCCTAAATTCATCTAGTCTGCTGCAGAAAAACCTCCAGGGATCTCCCAGGCAACTGTTGTAACAATGGACACAGAAGCATTAAGAAAATGGGTTTACTTTGATTTCAGTAGTATCACAACTCCTAAACGGCTTTTAGAGTTGAAGAAAACAGTCAGTATGAAATTCCATGTTAATGTGATATATGATTCTTTGCAAAGCACCTTTAGGCTCTTAGTAACACTTGAGAAAGGCTGTCCCAGGTGGATGCAAAGGGGTGCAGTCTGGAAGCATCATCTTCTCACATTCTGTTTTGAAGGGATGAAAAGAATGTCTCATATCTACTTTGATTCAAGATTGAGTGGTAAAAACAAATAATAAAACCTAGTGATATGACAAATCAAAACTTAAGTCTGGCAACAGGATTTGTCCAGATTGAGGTGTTCACTTTACCTGTACGTTTGACAGTTATTCTGCATAGTATGAAGAACCAGGTATATATAAGCTTATATAAACATATAAACAAATAAATGCATACATACATAAGTATTCTAAAGCACCAACTTGTTTGCCAGCTTACCAAATGCAAACATTGTAGCGTTATCTATTTCTTCTGCAGGCAGCCCCAAACTTCCTCTGAATTATGCCTGTACTTGCCACTCATCATTATCTTGGCTGATAACAGCTGCACTGATTTTCTCCATTAGGGTAGTTATCATTCACTGTGCCTTGCAGGTGCAGAGAAAAAACATGGTCTCTGTGCTAAAGAACATTGAAGGAGTGTAAGTGTCATCAGATGTGTTTCCTATTTGAGGACTGGAGTTGACTAATAATTCATAGAATCACAGGATAGGTTGGGTTGGAAGGGACCTTCAAGAGTCATCTAGTCTACTCACTCTGAAATGAGTAGGGACATCTTCAACTAGATCAGATAAAGCTTAATGTTAAATCTGAAAGATAATATTATTAAAAGCTCTGCATTGTGTGGTGGGGGCAGCCAGGAAGACTCTGCAAAGTGGGGCAAAAATAGAAAGAGGCAAGGGAATCCAAGTCAGATTGCAAAGGAGGAAAAAGTAGGATGATGTACTGCAAAGTGTATTCTCCATTGCAGCAAGTGCAGCATGTTAGAAATCACAAAGATATTTTTGGAGTTTACTCATGATGGGAATGATTTATTCTGTCCTTCGTCTCTGTGCAAATTTCTGCTTGACGCCGGTGGGAGATCCCCTTGCTGTCTTTACGAGCCTGAGGATCATCACTAAACAGGACTTCTCCAATCACTTCCCAGCGTCAGTCACTACCCATATGGGTATTACTCTATTTACAAATAGTACTCTTCCTGTCCATCCACTTTCCCCATTATCAATACATCCGCTTAATGACAGCAAATGTTGCCAGACAGACCCTGAGGGCTCCAGCTTTTCTGCTTTTTAACCAGAAAACTATAGACAGTAGTGGTGCAGCTTGTCTCTGCTCTTCTAATACACTTTATTCTGCAATGCCAGAGACCTGCAGGAGCACAAAGAATTGAATTTCTGCCTTCCCTGTATTTATGTTGCTGATGAAAAAGGCACATGGACACGCTGCGGGACACAGACACCTATATTTTGAGGAATAGGGCTGAGAGTGCAGCTCATTTCATCTGGGTAACTCATCAGTGAAGACAATAACATTTGTGATCAAGCCTCCAAGCTGCTTGCAGCTTCTCTCTGGGAGGGAAGGAAAGCTGTGTGACAGCATCAACTAATGCAAAAGCCTGTGCATAACTTGTTCCTGCCTGGGAAGAGGACCAGAAGTAACCAGAAGGTTCTGAGACATGAGGATGCACTGCAGAGTTGACAGCATATATAGACTGCATATAGTGCATGCCATACAGCTGGTGGGTTTTTGTTGAGGTTTTTTGGACACAAAGTTAAATAGTTTCTATTCCCACACCAGCGTGCTGAATCAGCCATAGTAATGGGGGGGCACTGTGGGACTGTCTAAACCCCCTAAAACCCAGTTCTCCGTACTAGGAAAATGCTTGCTTGGATCTTTGTTTTGACATATAAACATTACTTTGCCTTGCTTCATCACTATGATTCTGATGTAAGTCTCCATCTCAGCTGCATAGTGGGTAAGCCAATGTCTGCAGTGCTTGCAAAGGGCTTTGGGCTTACACAGTGGAGGCTCTTCCTAATAGGGAAAGCTGTGGCTGTGAATACAAAAAGCAGGTTTTTCTGTGTGGAATATAAAGAAACATTCCACTGAGACATTCCTCAAATCTTTTTCCTTTCATCTCCTAAAAACCAGGAGAAATTTTGCTAAGAGCTGTATCTGTCAAAAGTGTACATGAAAAATAAACCACTGCTCAGTATGCATGTGGCTGGAGTGGAGAAACGCTGTCCTTCGGTGGAAGTACTGTGTAGTGGTAGTAGTAGTGGTGAAGATGGTATTGTACCCAGGGTGGCACAGCAGGCTTCTGTCAGCAGCCTCTGCCAACAGCACCCTTTGGAAAACTGCTTGGAAACACGTACCTGTGATAGCCTAACCAGCCACTGAGTGTCATCTTTGCTCCACAAACCCAGCTGAAAGAACACTTGCATGACAGAAGGGAGAAAAGATAGAGCGTTAAGAAGAGCTGGGATATAACAGCTGTTAGGAGCTAGACACAATCCCTGTTGTAACCTGGAGAACTTTAACTCACCTGCTCTAATAACGCGGTGCTCAGCCTCTGTGATCTGCAGTTTCTCTCTGAAGGGCTTGAACTTAGAGATCACAGCTTGCTTGTACAGAGGAGAAAGGCTGAATTTCTTTATGCTGTTGACTCTCCTAACAGCAATATTAAACCAGGGATGGATTTGACCCAGTGACTCATAGGGCAGAGCTAGTGGGCACCAAAGGTTTTATATCTTCCTCTTCATACCTAATGGCTGGATCTCACAATGCAGCAATTGTTTTGTTTCCTTCCTCATTAACTACTTGCAGTATACAGTTCTCCTGATTTGGCCTGTGTCACTTTTGTATTGCAGCAGATAACCTGACTCTTCTATTTTCCACTGAACACTGGCTGAGGTTTTCTGTCCAGGGATCAAATGCTACATCATTTGAATCAAGACTCTCTACCCAATGACCATAATTCTCATGATGGGCTCAGCCCCCTTCTCAGCTCTTGCTGGGTAGGCTTCTGAGGGGCTCCAGCTCTTTTCCCACCAGAGAATGCTGCCAAGAACCCAGGGACCTGTAACACGTTTCATGGCTTGCCAGCAGAGCGGCTGTGCTAGCCCAGGTTACTCTCAGATGACCCGGGACTCTGGGCAACCTCCAGCCTAAAACTCTAGTTTTAGTTCTACATGGGCAAGGCCATGAACAAAGACTTTTCCAGCTGCTCTAAGGTGTTCAGAGTAATTTTCATCTGCCATTAAGTACCTTTGCCTTTGCTCAGCCATAGCGCCTTGGTTCTCACTTCCTAATCCCTCTTCTTTGCCATCTCAAGATGATCCTAGACAGCACCTCCTCTTTGCTGTATCAAGAGGTACAGCTGAGCACCACTGCAGTAATCAAAATGCATTTATTGGCTGCTTGCTACTAAATATAGGCCGTTAGGAGCTTTGAATCCCTGCTGGGGCTGATCAGGAAATCATTAGACTGAAGTAGAAGAAAATTAAATTCTAGAGGATACTGCTCTTCCTAAACTGCACCATAAGGACACAGAAAAATATGGGAATTCATGTAAGAGGAGGGCCCTGGATGCCAGAGGAAATTCTCCCCCAAGAACTCCTGGTGGAAGAACAAACAGAAGCATGGCAGCGTCTGTGGGTATATTTGCCATTTCAGTTTGATCTGTGCATCTTCTGTGCTGACTTATAAGGAGTTACTTTGTAGAGGCATCAAATGAACAGTGTCTGGTTTCACCCAGGAATTTATCCATTAAAACTGTAAAATCAGAACATCCTTCTGCTGTTCTGCAAGGGAACAAATCTTGCTCAAATCTAAACAATGGCACCTGAAGATACCTGAGTTTCTGAGCTTGCATTTCAGCCAGCTGGCAATAGACTAATTGCAAGAACATATCCCACTGTCAGACATACTGGTCCAGTCTCATAGGTGGAGCTTTGACGTTAAACTTGAAGACTGGCTTTAATTCCTAGGTGGGCTATTGACCCACTGTTTGTCTTGTCTTGCCCGCCACCCCAGTAGAACTGATGAGAAGTCACATGTTTAAGAATTAGCACTGTTATGTATGCTAAAGATGTGAGCGTGTCAGATCTGTACTACATGTCCTCAGGTCTTAGCTGGCCTGGAGGCAGCGACCCTAAAGTGTGACTGAGGAGGCTTTACTCTTTTAAAGCACCAAGCAAAACCCTCCTGTCTCTCCTTCTTTTATACATCACTAGAATGTAAGTTAAATAGTGACTGATTTTTGACCAAAGAATATGTGAATGCCTTTTTGTATCCAGTCACTGGCAGGTTGGGCTGTCTGTATTTCACAAAATCACATAGTATCTGAGGTTGGAAGGCACATCTGGAGCTTGTCTACTCCAATTCCCTACTCAAAGCAGGGTCACCTACAGCAGGTTTCCCAGGTCAATGTCCTGTCGGGTTTTGAATACAGCCTCTCTGGGAAATGCATTCCATGTTCAATCACCCTCACAGAACAAGCATTTTTTCTTATTTTAAGAGGAATTTCCTGTATTTCAATTTATGCCTTTTTGCCTCTTTTGCTGTCACTGAGCACCACTGAGAAGGCTCTGCCTCCATCATCTTTGCTCCCCAGACAGGTACTTATACACATGGGTAAGATCACCCTGATCCTTTCTGCTTCTGGCTGAATAGTCTGAGCTCTGCCAGCCACCCTTTGTATGTCAGATGTTCCAATCCTCTCATCATTTTTATAGCCCTTCAATCTACATGCTCCAGTATGTCTCTGCCTCTCTTGTACTGGGGAGCGCAGTTGTACTGGACATAGTGCATAGATCTCACCCGTGGTAAGTAGAGGGCAAGGCTCAACTCCTTCAACCTGGTGGCAATACTTTGATGCAGCCCAGCAGGCCATTCATTGGTCTTCCTTGATGCAAGGACAAATTTCTGTGTCATGGTCAACTTGGCCACCAGCACCACCAGGTCCTATTCTGCAAAGATGTTTTCCAGATAGTTGGCACCCAGCATATCCTGGTGCATGGGGTTGTTCCTGGCCAGATACAGGACTCTCTCTTTCCATACACAGAACTTCATGAGGTTCCTGTCAGCCCATTTATCCAATTTGTTGAGGTTCCTCTGAATGGCAGCATAAGCCCCTGGTTTATCAATCACTCCTTCCGATTTTGTGTCACTTGAAAACCTTCTGAGGCTATAATCCAGGTCAGTAATGTACATATTAAACAATAATAATACTTTTGAGTTTTGCATTCCTCCTAAACCTAGACACAACACTAGGTGCCATAGGAGGACAGGGAGCCAACATCATGCAACGTGCAGACCTGCTTTCAATTTGTAGATATCATTTCCTCTCATGTCAAGCAATTCTTAGAAGTATTCATCATCTGTATGAATCCTTTCATAAAGGTTTGGGGGCTGATGAAGAACAATTATGTCACTTTTTAAGGCAAGACCTAGAGACATGTCACTGATCCAGCGAGACAGCCACCCCGTGTGGAGTTAAACACCTCTTACCTTTATACCCAGGCTGTTTTCCCTGGAGCATTTTTTCATTATCTCTTATTATTTATAAAGATTTGAGGAATAAGGACAAAAATTCTGTCTTCTTGGTAAGCCTTAAAAGTGGTTGGGCTTGCAATGCCAATATTAATAAGAGGTTGAAACAGTTCAGCTATTAATACACTATCTCTGGCAGAGCTTAGCAGAATATGATGAATTCTGGGTAGAGTATATGATGTTAATTAGCATAAATATAGGAAAGACCTTTTCCCTTCTGAATATAAGACTACTCGGAATGAGCACTGTAGTTAACATATGCACACAGGAACATAAGATTTTATATATCACTGGCAACATTATCTTATTAGCTATGAACATATGTTTTGTAGAAGGAGAGGTTCTGATTGTTAAAGGAAGGGCAGAATACTGGCAGATGAGGTGAGAAAGAGAAGCAAGACACGGAGCTATTCGGATGCAGTTCATAGAGGTAGCCTTGGAGGCTTCTTAGACCTAAACCTGTCTCTTCCTTTACAGCACATACAACATTGTCTTCAGTGTCCTTTGGGGGAAAAAACTAATGACCCACTCCCCTCCTCCCCACCACATTTATATCAGTTAATGAATGCAGATTGTTTTTCCCTCCTTTTAATGAGAGCTATCCTGCAAAGAAAAAGGGGAAAAACAAACCACCAAAAGATATCTTTCCCCCCAGTATTGCAGGAATTCAGTTCTATGGCAGTTAGCTGCCATGTCTGAAATGCCTCCCTGTATCATTCCAAAGAATATAGTAACTCCGTAGGAATAAATGGTGGTGGGGTGGGATTTGTTTTGCCTTTTCCTTTAAAAACTGTATTGAAATAAGAAACGGAGAAAGTGTCCAAGCCTTTGTAATGGATTGACAGGATTGACACTGTGTATGAAATACTTCTTTTAGCAAGATAACTGAGACCGTGTCACAGCGGGAGCTACAGTAGGATAATGAATCACAATCCTTCTAATTACAAGACCAAAACAAAACAAAATGCTAATGCTTCTCAAATCACATGCAGTGCACAAACATAGGAGATGTTGTTAAAGTGGAGGTCTTTATATCTTTCACTTCCCTTTTAGTGTCCCTTTAAGCCAACAAGTTTTTCTCCACTATTGTGGTTGTTCACATAAGGCAGAGTTTGGCTCATGTTTACTGATGGCGCTGCTATAAGGTGATTTAACCACCTGAACTAAAAGTAGGGATTTAATGAGCAGTGGAACTTTGGGATTTGAAAGCAAGTGGAGCATAAGGTTGGGGCAAGGGTCTCTGTCGTCACTGATAAAATTTGCTCCTGTTGACACGGCACCAAGTTTACTGTGGGTTTCAATGAGACTTTCGTCAGGCATCTGATGGAAAATCCCATTAGAAAGAGTGGAACTATCAGACAGTCTTTGGATCAGGCCTAATGAAGAGATCTGTCTAGTTAGCTGAGGTTCAATTGTAATTTCTCTGGAAGTTTATGATAAATCTTATATAGGAAAGTAACAAGAGGAAATAGAAACAAATTGAAAGCAGAAGTTCCTTTCATTTTTTCTTTCAGAAACTGCCAGAAAAATCTGCTTTCTTCATCTCAAGACTAGGAAATGTCATCAGATGCTATTATATTTGAAGGACTCTGAGCAAATAAAGGTATGAGCAACCTCATCCTGCAAAGTTCACAGAAGTCAAAGCAAAGTTCCCCACTGACTTCATGTTTAGAGGGTTTTTTTAAGAGTGAATGTTTCTATTTGACCTGTATTGTGAAGCTGCATCATAAAAAATAAGGTGATACGCAATGTCTTCTATTATTCAGTATCCTTCTGAAGATGCATCAAACGGAGCATGTTTTCCAAACACAGGGTGGCCTGTCTGCTTTTACTTGTGTCGCAGTAAATTCTCTAAGGGACACATTGTATGACTCAGAATCAGTTTGAAATAACCCAGTCCCACTTGGTTCCTGGTAATCACACTGGAGATGAGCTTCGCATCATGCAATGCACAGAATGTGTTGTCTTACTCAGACCCATCTTTTTAATCTGTTTTCTTTCAAGCATACAAAACACCAGGGTAGGTCAACAGAAGTTCAGGTTTTGGTGAGACAGCATTTGTGATCATGCTTCTAGCCTGTGTGTTTATTTATAGCAAAAGAAATAGATGCATATATAGCTACAAGATAAGCCTGACTCCTCCAGATTTATCCTTTCTTTTCCAGGTTGAAGAAAGAAGGAAAAGGGAGGCAGAATTGAACCCAGCTACCCAGACACAAAATGCTAGCACTATGTTTTTACATAAAATCTTAGATACCTTTATTTATGAACTGTGTCTATCACCTATTCTTGGTCCAGTCAGTATGGACTTTAACTTTTGATACAAAATAAGTGTGATAAAGGCAAAATAATCTCCAAATTGTTGTGTGGATTAAATATCTCTTTATCAGAAGTGCAATGCCAATATTTTGTGAAAGGTTTTGGCTACTAAGACAGATAGTTCAGAGAAGAAGTATTTCTTCTGCTCCAGCAACAATTTATTGCAGGTATCTATTTAGAAACATGAGCAATGAGTGTCTTGAAGAGGGCCGCAGAAGTATACCTGCTCCAATCATATTCTGTATATTTTTGATTATTGGGATCCAAGCAGAAGACCCGCAGTGCATGGATACAGTCATTTGAGCGTCAGGGCAGACACCTGCAGTGCTAAAATTAAATGGTCTAAGCTGCCTAATTGTTCTTTGAATTTAATTGCTCAGAAGCACATAAGGGTATTTTGCATGTTACACAGATAGAATCATAGAATCATAGAATGGTTTGGGTTGGAAAGGACCTTAAGATCATCCATTTCCAACCCCCTACCATAGGTAGGCACGCCTCACACTAAACCATGTCACCCAAGGCTCTGCCCAACATGGCCTTGAACACCACCGGGGATGGAGCATTCACAACTTCCCTGGGCAACCTATTCCAGTGCCCCACCACCCTCACAGTAAAGAACTTCTTCCTTATATCCAATCTAAACTCCCCTTGTTCAAGTTTGAACCCGTTACTCCTTGTCTTGTCACTACAGTCCCTAAAGAAGAGTCCATCCCCAGCATCTTCATAGGCCCCCTTAACTCAGATACTGGCAGGCTGCTCTGAGGTCTCCACACAGCCTTCTCTTCTCCAGGCTCAACAGCCCCAACTTTCTCAGCCTGTCTTCATATGGGAGGTGCTTCAGACCCTGATCATCCTCTGAGTATTGTACTTTTCCTTTACATAGGCTCTCAGTCAACCAGATAAAGTTAAAGCTTCCTTTATCTCAGTGGTGCACTGTAAACATTGGTTAAGTGAAGAGCTGGAAGTATTTAATTATTGTAATAATATAAGGCCATTATATCCCATTGATTGTAGGTAACTGGCTCAAGGGAATGCACTGTATAAGCAACTGAAGTGCTTTTTGGATACTAATTATTGCCACATCATTCCCATTTGAAGGTAGAGAAATTAAGGTATGGATAAGTAAGCACTGGGGCTTTCAAACACAACAAATCCCTGTTTAGATACTGAAATCCATACTGAAAATTTCCAGCTAATTGCAATGCTTTGCCCTTTTCAATCTTGCTGGAAATCTTATGGAAAAATACAGATATGAATAGATGTGAAATACCTATTCAAAATATCCAAATGAGGCCTTTTGGTTTGGCTAAGTCATCCTCACCTTAAGGTTTTGATCAGTTCTGTTAGTGCCTAGGTGATTTAAGGGCAAATGCTGGAAACTGAATCCAGGACACCAGCCAAGTGGCCTGATCCCTGCTGTGCTGTGAGCTGCTGAGGTGAGACCTGGGAATTCCAAATTCAGCCTTCCAGATCTCCTTGCCTTCCCTTTTGCAGTCTCCAGTAGCAGCAAGTCACACTTCTGGTCCAGCAGAGTGATGCCACAGGTGGAAATGCCAAAAGGCAGCTGAGGTAGCAAGGAGGAACATGGGCTCCTCTCCAATGTGCACAAATACGTAACATCTCACTAATGCATTTAAATTAATGCTCTTGTAGCTTCCTGGTGAGAACAAAAATATCCTGTGGTGCGGCACTTTCCCTTTTAGTGATGTCTCCAAAGAATGAGCCCTTGACAGCCTGAAAGAATTAAGTGTCTTTTCAAGCAGAAAGGTCAGCTACAGGAGAGAAAGCTGCACTGAGAATACCTTTAAACTGCTCCGTCACTTACAGCCATGATGAATTGATGGGAGCTCTTTCACCAAGACTGGATATATTTAGACTTTATCTGATGGGTCATTCTTTTAAGAGCTGATTGATTGGGCCAAGGTATGAGCAGATCAGCTGTAATTTAGCCTGAGAGTAGATAGTGGTCTGGAAAAGTGGATCCTCACTTGCAACACTTCCCCTTAGCTCTTTTTCCTATAGTAAACCTGTTCTGAAATCTGGCCTCTGTGCTGAACTCCGCTACATTCACAAGTGTGACCAGGACTCAAAGGAACAAGAAAATGCCCAGGAAGATATTTTAACACATTTAAATCTCTTAAATTGGCGGTTGGAATTAGATGATCATAAGGTCCTTTCCAATCGTGACTAATCTGTGATTCTATGAAATTGGTGGGATTCAAATATAGTCTGCAAGAGTCTGCTGAACTGGACCTGTAGCATGCTCATCTGCAAGCAATAGCAAAGTCTTGGGATGGGCTTTGATCCTTGCACTGTTCAAAGCCTCTGCCCTGCAAGTGAGTGCAATTTCCAAGACCCTACATTAGGGAATTAAG
The DNA here is from genome assembly GCA_009867235.2 of Psittacus erithacus. NCBI lineage: Eukaryota > Metazoa > Chordata > Aves > Psittaciformes > Psittacidae > Psittacus > Psittacus erithacus. The sequence goes on along the minus strand of WYDI02002776.1, from coordinate 10,524 downwards.
AGAAAGGGATCCTTTCCAAAGCAACCTGAAAACATATTCCTCCAAATGGACTAAGTCTATTTCTTTTAAACTTGCTTTTTTATCTCACTGAATTGGAAAAGTGGGTTTGCAGTGTTCTTCTGAAACTACATAAAGGTGCCTGACCACTGCCCCAGGAATTGCACCCAGTGGGTTCACACATCTGGAATGGTAAATCTCGTGGCAAAAAAGAGGCCATTATATCCAGCAGGCTCTTAACTTGTCTTTCATGTTGCAACCAAGAAAAGGATGTCTTTGTACCTTAATAGAGCAATGACCAGCCTAGGTAGCTAAAACCTATGGATTCAGAAGTCAGAAGTCACTTCTCCGTTGGCAGAATTTAGCTTCCTTATGCACTAGGGAAGAAACTACAGCATCCTGAACTCCAGATGCTCAAGCAACTCCCCTCAGTCATCATCAGTCTTTGGTGGGTGCAGTTTTGGGTATTCGAGGCTGTTAAGATGGAACAACCACATTGTTTTACACTGCAAGCATAGGGAGAAAGAGATGCTGCATAGGAAAGGAACAAAAATGGGGTTTTGGCTGCTGTGAAATTGCTGAATGCAGTGTTGCTGAATACAGAAACACTGAAAAAGAAGTGATGCAAATTCAACTCCACTAAAAACCTCACACAACTTCAACAGTACTGCAAGCAACTCAAGGCTTTGCAAGGGCAGTGGGAGTGATTTGTCTGTTCAAAATGTCGCATTTTGGCTTTGGCCAGATTTCTAATTTTATTACTACTGGGTTGAACCTCTGGAAGAGAACTTTGAAGTGGTCAAACACACACTTCAAACAGATCTTAAAATGGAAATTTTTGACTCTAAGCTCCTGCAAAATAGGTAAAACCCCTCCATTCACCCTTTTCATCACTTTCCTTTTAAAGTGGTTTTAGTTTGACCAACAAAAGTTTTCCCCTCAGCACAGCTTGAAGCCCCATCATGAACTCAAGAGGCTGAATCCTTTCATCTCACGATGCTTTTGCTCTTACAGCTTGCTAGAAACATCTGCCAAGCACTTCAGCATCAGGATTAATAATGAACGTGGTTATCACAAATGATCTGCCTGGTACAGAGGATGAAGCTGGAATTAAGTTTGAGTGTTCTTCAGTCTGGCTTTGGCTCCTTACAAAGCAATCTCCAGCCACAAAGCAGAAGCAGCTACTGAAAATGAGATGGGACAGCTGAAAGAACAGACAAATATGCAGGGAAGAAAGATTTTGGTTTTCATTAAGAAGCCGGGGAATGAAACTGATGTTGGAAGCCCAGGAGGCTGTGACATCCTCTTCAAAAGGTGAAACTTTATAGCACTTAGAGCGATTTCAGACTATCTGAAGATGCAGACAGGCATGGGGATATATGGCCTTGCTACTGAACCACAGTTTAAAGTGTGTCAAATCTGCCCAGGTTACAGGCTCCATGGAGCAGCAAGTAGACATTTGACTGACTGGGAGCAACCTGTTTGGTCCCTGCCACTCCGTGATGCTGCCTTGGCTGGCCATGTGTGTCTGCAGTGTCCACCCTGAGAAGAAAGCAGTGCCCTGGTTTAAACCTCCTTGGAGCTGCGAGCACGACGAGCTGCTCATACATTGAAACTTGGAATTACTGTTTGCTCATCCTCCAAACAACGTCTTACCAAACTTTTCCATTCTGTTGTTTTCACTTTGTTAAACTAAAAAAAAAGAATCATCTTTTGAACTATTTTTAGTGAACAGAAAGGGATTTGCCTTCCTTCTAAAATGTGTTTCCAATCAACAATAATAATAAAGAGCTTAACTTACCACATATTGATAAAACCCCTTAGTTTCTCTTTTTAATAAGTTCATAGCATTGAAAAAAGAGAGTCTTTCATTTACTGCTGAAGGATATCCATGGATAAAATAAATCCATGGATATCCTTCAGCAATAAATGATGGATATCCTTCAGCAATAAACGAAAGACTCTCTCTTTTCAATGCCATGAAAAGTTTTCAGGATCACTGTTCTCACCTCTGGGATGTGTCCACCCCTCAGCAAGCCCTGAACTGAATTACTGATGAAATAAATGACACTAACTTCAGGTGCTGAAAGAAACCATCTGGCGGGAATGAAACTAACAGATGTGCTTTCACTGTTGGTACCTCAATCCATGTACTTAAGAACTCCACTTCTATATGCCTCCTTGCTCACCTGCTTATTAATAATCAGCATTTCTCTTCTTGCAGTGCTGAGGGATCTCATTCATCGTGCCAGGCCCTGAGGAGTTCCAGACATTGTAGTCTTAAAGCACTAAAGCCCTATTTCTTCAGTAAACTCTGCACTGGCCTTGGAAGAAAATGAAGCACAGGATCAAGTCCTAAGGAACAAACAACTGCTTCCTGAATGGGACATGGAGTAACATTGATCACAGTCACGCAGGAAATAAGTAATAGCAGGAAGAGAAAGCAGTACCTTTTAAGTGCTACACCTACATATTAATTGCCAAATTAACTCTCTTGAACATATTGAGAGCACATCTTATTCCTTCCTGCTGTGTCTCCTAAACACGCTGTCTCTGAACACAGGTTCTTTGGATTTTGCATTACAAACTAAAGCTAAGCTAAGGAACTATTTAAGAATCACATCCATACTGTGGCTGGACTGGTATCCTGGACACATCCAGACCCACATTTGCAATGTTCTGCACTGGATGGACAGGCAGAGGGTTGCTCCAAAGCAGAGCCTTGTGACCATGTACTTGTGGCTACTTCCTAATCAGGCCTTTTTAAGAGCAACGAAGGTAACAACAATAGAAACAAGACGGTCTGAAAGTGCAGGGTCCCACATCATTCAGGGTGGGAGATGTGGACATTTGCTGTCCAGAAATGTGGAATAAATATTCAATTTGGCATATTCCCAGAGCACCCCTAAGCTGGGATCCCAGAGCATCACCAGGCTCACTAAGCTGTAAAAATTATGCTCTATGTGGGAGCTGCAACAAGGGCATAACCACACTGCAGTTTCTTGCCTGAAGCTGACTTTGGTGCTGTGCAGGTTGATTAATTTGTGCAATAAAGTACAGTTTTCTCCATTCAGTGATAATCCATTTCTCTAACTGAAAGCTAGCACACAGAAGGTACAAATTGCAAAATAGAAAGGCAACATTTGAGAACAGAAACCGTACATTTGGGAGCATCATTCAAAGGGAACGTGTGTATGAGGGCAGGTCTGTTCAGCTGCAGACCAAGTGGAGAAAACTTGTGAGGTCCTGGCTTTCTGCTTACTGTTGTTTTCATCATGAAGAGACTGCATGGGATGCCTGTGCAGAAGAATGTCTGCCCTGAGAGAAGCCATCTGAAAACCAGGGTATGTGTGCACTGTGGACTTGAAGGCTTTTGCTGGTCCTTTAGAGCTGCAGTATTCAGAAAGCCCTCGAGAAGCTGCATCCCAGAGACTGCTTTTGATAAGGGAGGGAAGTTGGCAATGGTTTTTCTGTCATCTTAGAGACAACTGGGCAAGGAAAGGGAAGCTGGAAATAAATAGCTTTTCACTTCTACATTTGTGAAGACAGAAGTTGTCCAAACACAGCACAATTTCTTTCTGTGCTTGGGAAGGTGATAAGTGGCATCCTTGGAAGAGTGGGGTGGAATCTTTCTGCTACCAAGACAGTGGACAGCAACTTTGTCCATAGGATCACTGCCAGCCCACAGGATCTTTCACAGGATGTTCTCTTCTCAAGGGCTGAATATAAAATAGGGATGAAATAGCTTTGCAAACCAGAGCCGAGTTCCACAACAGAAAGGACTGATAGCTGTGAGTCATAGTGTGATTCTGGGTTAAATTCATTGAAATTCAATTACGTGTCAGTTACTTCAATCAATCATTTCTGTAGCTGGGTCTTCAGGAGCCAGAAATTAAATAATACTTAATTGTGGAGGCTTCAGTCTTGGAGATACTCAAAAGACACCTAGGCATCGTCATGGGCATCTGGAGCAGGGAGATTGTACCAGATGACCTCCAGAGGTCCTGTCCAACCTTAATCAGTCCGCAGTTATGTGATTCTGTGAATTTATGAGTATCTGAAGACTGCTTCCTATCCATCAGAGAGAGCTCCAACTGAAGTTATAAGGACTCTAGTGGAATAGGGTTACTGCGCGTTGTAAAGCAGACTCTACCATGATGGGCTGACAGCCAACACCACCATTTCAGGATGTGTGGTGCTTTGTACAACCAGCTATAGAAATTGTACTTGTATTCAATCATCCTTTATTTTACCAGCAGCGATGGAGCCCATGTCATGGAGAAACAAAACTCTGGCACACAAGACACTCAAAGCAAAGCCCTCTCTTTTCTTGCTCAACTAGAAGTGACTTGACTGGGGAATTTGCAACAGATCAGTTTATAGCTATTATAAACTGGTATTCTAAGGTTTCTTCTGTGTGTAGCCACCATTCTCCCTTGTTTTCTACCTCAAATCATATCATGTGGCCATTCCTATTTGTGGAAAATAAATATTTGCAGAAAAATATCCCAAAGAGATATTGTTTTGCTAAACCAGGCTGCTTCCTTGTTTAAAAGTAGGTAGCATAAAGGAAAGCAGTAGGTGAGTTCCCTGCAAGACGCACCATTGCAAACATGGTTTCTTCAGGCCTGAAAGCCAAGAGCAAATTTGACAGAAGCCCTTTTTAAAAGCAGTCACAGACTGGACCTCCTATAAACTCTATAGTGACCTTGTTTGTTGTTGAATCCATAGCATGACCAGATTTCCTGTACTGGTATTTCAAGCCATTATTCTGATGTTAAGGGAAAATACCCAATTGATAGACTCACTTTAATGGGAGAGACTGTATTAAAATAGACACAATCTGGAAGCTTAAAAATTATCTGAAAACAAATGGAAAAATGGTTTCAATCAGTAGTGATTCCGCTCATATTCCTCAGAGTTGCCAGTGGATGAGAGTTCAAATGTCAAGAATCTGGGCTGATCCCATGATGTCCCGATACCTGGAAGTGGGAGTCTCACCTCACTCTCATTCAGTTAGTCAGGAAGGGAAGTGAGAAATTCCATGCAGTTCACATAAATTTGGAAAACATGAGACTAGATGGCAAAGAGCAGAAGCCCAGTGAAAACCCATCTATCTTTGCTTGCTTTCCTTCCCTGAAGAATCATGTTATATTTTCAGGCAGCCCTTTGACTTTTAATATTACATTTCTATCCTGCCTTGTGTGCAAAAAAGGCATGCCCAAAACTGAATCATGATGAGGCAGATCCAACAACCTGAGAAGGTTAAGGATGTGGATTGAGGAATAAAGAAGTTTAGGATAAATACTTTTTCAAGAAACTCAAGGACTAGGGTGGTCAGAGCTCATCAGAGTTCAAGGTCTGGAGTTGCTGATACAATACATGAACCTTGCTGGGTGAAATCCCTCCTATCTCAACGACAAGGACTGTGCAAAACAATAAGGCAAGATTATAGATGCACACATGCTTTCTGCACCATGCCGTAGATTCAGTAAGGTGAGCATGAGTGAATTATGGATGGTCTTTTGATTGGTTTGCAATGATCTTTTAATGGCATTGAGACAGTGTGAAGTTACAGTGTATTGATTTTCTTTTGTCCATGCAGTAATTTGTAGTGGTGGAGATTTATTTTCCTCTTTATGTATGTTTTCCATGAAGCTAGTAGGCAGTGAGGCCAATGGCAGCTCGCAGTTGGTCTCCCATTTCTACTATGGATGGCAGGTACTCGTAGGACCATGGAGTGCCAGAGGACTCAATGCTTAGGCAGAGCAGAGCTGGCATGGGTGACATCTATGGACTCATTTTCATCACTGACAAACAGTGATACTGTCTGCTGCAATTGCAATCCAGGGAACATTTGACCTGTCTGCTCTCAGACCCGTGGACCCATCCTGGTAAGTCTTTCCCGTTGTCCTAGGCTCATGACACCCTTAAGTGAGCACTGTTTCGATGAAGGTATTTTACAGTTGGTGTTTTATTTTGGGTTTAAAAACTCATAATGTATTTTGCCCACTTTGGGACCAGCAGCGCCAGCTCCACAGTTATTCTCTCCCTGAAGGGGATCTAGTTTCCAGCTGCACTTTGTCATTGCAGAGAAAAGGAAAACAGCTTGAGGCAGCAGCTACTTTTCATCAGGCTCATCTGCAGTCTAGGGAAGGAAAAGCTGGCTGTCATAACTAGGTTTTATTTTACTGCTCAGCTTTGAGATTTTATGGGCATCTCCACCCCTCTTTCATCAGCAGATTTAAGGAACAGACACTGATTTCAGTCTCCCCAAAAAGACTCTTGTGTGCCCTTCTGCCTCGCCTGGTTCCATGCAGTTCATGCAAAGATCTGGAAGCCAGAAGGTAAAATTTTGATCACTTTGACCATCTGCACATCACAGATTGTAGCTTCAAGCTAAAGTAGGCCATAGCTTTTAAAAGTAAAGATCAAACCTGCAACTCTGACTTAAGACCAGGTCTGAGAGTGTTTCATGCTCCACTAGGCTGTTCCACTGCTTGACTGTCAGGCTTCATTTTGTGTTAGTTTAGCAGGTAGAAGCAACAGCCACAGCTTAGATTCCCCTCGGTGTTAAACCTTAAGAAAGAATGCCTGAAAAAAGGAACTTAACTTGCAACTCTAAGGAATAAAGAAAACATGGATGCACAAAGACAGGAAATGCTTGAGCACATCTGCGTTGCTGAACACTCAAGTCATGGTACGCAAGAGAGGTTGGGTGCATGAACAACATAGCTGTGGCAGCACAGTGCTATGTCTGGGATAGCAATCCCCTAATTCAGCCCCCCATGGGGCTTCAGGTATCTTGAACGGCTAGATTGCTTTCACTGCTTGGATTAGCTGGGATATCAGTGCTGCACTCTGAACTTACACTGTCCCATTGAGCATTCATCGGTAGGTGCTTCCAAACTCTGTGCAGGCACACTGGTAGAGTTTGTGAGCATCCCAGTAGTGGGTTGTGATAACATGATTGGAAGGGGTCATGAGGTAGGTTTGTGTGCTGATGGAGTCCTCCTTAAAGCCTTCAGAGCTTTGGAGGAGAAAGCATGAGAATGTCTGATGGACCTTCGACCAAAGGTTGAGTAGAGGTTGGGTTAGAGACTGGATAAAAATGGGATTAGATCTTGTCACCCAAAATGAGAAACGAGAAGCCTTGAAGCACTGAAAAAATTTTGCTTGATAAGACAGAGAAGAGGGTTTTATCCAAAAGGGCAACAAAATTCAACACCACTTGTGCGCTTACACTGAAACTGAGACCCCTGCTTACTTCTACGGTTATATTGCTTCACCCTCCGTGCTCCGGGTCTTGTTATTATAAGACTGCTAGGTCAAGAGGTCCTCAAGCTTCAAATCTTTAATACCAGGAAATTATCTCTGTGATTCTGCTCTTCAGCACCTTTCTCAAAGCATGTCCTACTGAAGTAGGACATGACATTGTAATGACAGTTTCACTCACACTACAGACAGTGTTACTTTCTGTTCCTGATTCCTAGAGAGCACCATGACCATTTTTTCAGTTAACAAATGTCAGTTCCTCTGCCACTAAAGTTCATGAGCAGCTGTTTGTCCATTTTGCTCCTGAGTCTTTTGCAGAGTAGCTCGTTTTCCATTTGCAGTTTTCCTTCCTGTAAACATGATCCATATATTCTATCTCAATGTTCATGCTATTCTACTAAAACACACTACATGTGTTTGTGTGGGGTTTACCAAGCATTTCTGTGCTTAGATTAGAGCTGATCTATGAATAAGCCAAAATAAAGCCTTATTATCTTGACCAACAGATACAAAATCTTCCTGGTTTCCCCTGGTTTCAGACTGTATTCTCTCTGACTAACCAGTTTTCTCTTTGACAGGGGCCACATAAGTGAATGGGAGTTGCTTATCACCGGTCCCTCTCCACACTCCCAGCAGAGCTTGTTACATCCTCCTGGCTGCAAACTACAGCTCGGCAGAAGCACTTGCTTTTTGATTACAGTGTCAGCCAAGGAGGTGAATATCAAACCTGGTTGGGTGCTGCCAGCAACGCATCGTAAATAATAGTAATGGAGTGTAATTGCTCATCAAGCCAAATCAGAGCCTGGAGTGCTCCATCTGGCCAAACTCCCTTCAACATCGGTGGGAGTGTTGCCAGCAGGTGAGTGATAGGATTGGGGTCCCAAGCAGCAGTACCACCAATAAGGTTCTGAAGCACCACTATTAGGGTTTCATTCAGACCCCATGAACCTGCTGGGGGTCTTTGCATTGATTTAGAAGACTTTAGCTAACTCGCCTTACGTTACAGTGCTTCCAAGACAGTACAGCCACATCCATATCATAATTATCCCAGATGGAGCAGGGAGAAGAATCCCTGTCATTGGGCAATGGGATTTTAAACTTAGAGAGTATATAGAATCTCTTTTTCTGCTGAGTCTTAAACTGCGGTTTGTGTTAGGGGGGTGATTTGAGGCTTGGAAATGTCCCAGAAGCCCACCTTTTGGAGGAGGCAACTGAAAACCCCAGCATGTAAATGGTACTGGAAAGTGGTGTGTCCCTGGCGCAAGGCCCATAAAAGCCAAACAACCTGGTGTGCATGCTTATCAATCACCTATTGCTATTTGACATCGCTACAACATTTTGCAAGTGAAAATGATTTACTGCCTTTCCCCCCAGACCCTTGAAAATTATTTATCATTCCCATTGTGGTTTGAACATTTACTGTTGTGGTTCAAAACTGTGATGAATTGGTTAGCTGTAAATTTTCTTTGCTTCCCCCTTCTCCTCCCACCTCTTCCTATGTAATGCTGGGATGAAGGTTAAGGCATAGGGTGTTATCTGCAGTAAGTGCTCTATTCTCAGTGCCCTATACATCCTCGCTAATGCTTATAGCTCCCCTGTGGTATCGGGAAGTATCATTGCTATTGTGCAAGGTAGAACAGGAGCTGGAGAGAGATAAATGGCCTAGTTATCAAAACTTCCTAGCTTCCCACAGCCCTCCTTGGGAATACGGCTATAAATGACTTTCAAATGATGCTGATAGATGTTAGCTGAATGGGGAGCAGAACGCTGATAGTGTCATGGAGACCTCGGCAAACCCAGCATCGGCAGCTGATGCTATAGAGGGTGGGTGAGATACTGAGCTGTCTGCTCACATTAAATCCCTTGGGGTTGCCAAGGTTCAAAACCAGATGGTGACTGGGCATATTAATGCTGGAGCTTGCAGAGCTGAAGGCAGAGGTGGTTTTAACTCTTTGACAAAGAATCTGCTCAATTTGGAACTCATATGGTCAAACATCGGAGGGGAAACAGCCCTTTTTCCACCCAGCAATGCAGTGACAGAAATGTCATTTCTGGGACATCTCCAATAGTGACCTGTAGTCTGGCCTGAAGTAGTACAGCCTTTGCGGTCCTGTTGTGGGTCCAAAAATCACATCCAGAATCTCCCTTTCCATCTGCTGTCCCTCCTGGTGTGCGAAACAGGAGGACTGCTCAGATCATAAATCCCTCGGGGAATGGAGTGGGAACAGCTAGAGTAGGTGGCAAATCTGCTTCTCTATGAGCCTGGAAGGGCTCTTGGGTGTCTTGGCATCTCTCCAGGAGATACCAGGAAAATTCCCCCATCTGCAGGAGGAGGAGGACCTCCCATGAAAACAACCAGCAATCTGTAAGGCTTTGTCTTTATTTTAATTATTATTATTTTTAATTTTTATAATTATTTGGCAAGAAAAAATGGCTCCATCAGACCCTTTGTATCCTCCCAAGGTGTATCTATGCCAACACTCAGACCTGCAGGCAGGTTTTTACTTCAAAGCAGCTCTGGGGGGGGAGGGGCGGAGGAGGGGGGGAGATGTTTCTAGTGTGTCGTGGCAGAAACCCCAGGGCACCAAGGGTGCAGGGCACACAAAAGCTGGCTCTTCCCATCCTCCTTGCAGTCAAGGAATCGAAAGGGCACAGGGCTGTCAATCATATCCCTTCAGGATCTGGGTCCAAGCCAGGACCGGGGTGCTGGTACACACGCTGAAGCGGAGGCGGGGGGCAGCTTTCTGGTCCGACGGGTCAGGGCAAAGCCCCCAGCGCTGCTCCTGGCGGGAGAACCACACAGCCCGGGCTGGGGGAGAAGCAGCATCTCCTTTAAGAGCCCTGTGCAAAACGCTGCTACAGGCAGGGCTGGGGCTGTTGCGTCCCTTCCCCCGACCTGAATCCCCCTCCTTCGCTGGCGAAGGCTCCGGTTCGGCTCGGCTCGGCTCAGAGCGGCCGCACGGGCAGCAGCGCCTCCAGCCGCCTGCCCGCCGCCTCTCCCGGCATCCTTCATCCCCATCCTCCGCTCCTTCCTGCTCCGGCGGTGAAAGCAGCCCCCCGCCGGGGGCCGGGGATGCCCTCCTCCCCCCCCCTTCCCTCCCGCCGCAGCGGGGAGGGGGGCTGTGATGCTGCAAGGGGGATCCCCGGGTGTCGAGCGGGGTCTCCCCTTCCGCCGGCTGCCGGGATCTCCCCGCTCGGCGCCGGCGGCCCCAGAGGCGGCTGCTGGGGGTTGGCAACCGAGAAAAGCAGGGG
>WYDI02002771.1:0-23703 GCA_009867235.2 Psittacus erithacus | reverse complement strand
CAGGTTGGACACAGGGGCTTGGAGCAAGCTGCTCCAGTGGAAGGTGTCCCTGCCCGTGGCAGGGGTTGGAGCTGGATCAGCTTTGAGGTCCCTTCAGCCCAAACCAGGCTGGGATTCCCTAGAAACAAGTGTTTCTGTGTTACTAGCTATACATGTGTTAAGGCATGCTGATTTAGTGGGATTTTTGTGGCAGCAGGGGTTTGAGATGTCTGATGGACACAAATTAAACCACTTTAGGAAACGTGTGACCCCTTGCAGGTGAAATCCGTGCTGTTTCACAGATAAAGCTGATCTGGTGAGGGGGAAGCGGTGTCAAATCTCCCCTCGGCTGTGCTCAGCACTCACCAGGTCCTGCTGTGAACCTGAAGTCTTGACTTCATGGTTGTTGTGGATTAGATTGCATTGATGGTTTGTAGTGTGCCAGGTGTGGGAGCCGCAGTACAGGTTATAAATACAAAAAGGGAGCTACAGATGGCTTGGGAATGTGAAGCCTTTTCACCTCGGTTTTGGATTTTAAGCTTATTTTGTAGGCGCAGATTGAGAACATAGCTTTCTCCATACTAGAGAATTGCATTGGGGTTTTTATGTTCAGTGATGCACTGAATGAGCTCATTCCTTTTCTGTCTGAAAAAGTACTTTTAAGTAAAGGAAGCTGAATATTGTGGCTTTGAAAAATGATTTGATTTCATAGCTGTCAACTGACTTCTGCTCATTTACTCCTTGTCTTTTGAAAGGCAAGTCCATGAGGTCCAATCTTACATGGGGCGCCTGGAGACTTCAGACAAAGAGTCAGTACACTGTAAGTAGTTAATTGGCGACACAAGTCCCATTCCAGTACTGATTTGGTGTAGCTTGCATCATTAACCTGTGTGCTTTATCATGGGATGTGCAAATTGGGCTTTCCAGTTGTTGTGTTCAGGTGGTGAGACACATCACCAACTGGAAATGCATTAGAATTACTTTGCTATTTCACTTCACTAAAGTGCTGTTTTATATGAAGGGCAGAGCAGAAAAGACAGAACAAGAGTTTACTTCAAATCATCTTCCTATTTTAAGTCCTTCATTGACAGATAGTGCTTACTGTGGCTGCTTCTGCAATGCCTTGAGATGGGAATGCCAGATGACTTTTTGGTGCTGCTAGATGTTGGAACTCCTTGTCAGAGTCTGCTGTGGAGGCCTTCAACATAAACAGGTTACAAAACCCCACAGTGATACAGTCATGGAGGTATAATGAACACATGGATGTGGACAGAGCTGCAAATTCAGAACATCACCAGCCTAGTTTGGTAGAAGCTCAGAATGCTGAGAAATGTGATTGTGTATCTGTTTTGTCATTTTACTATTCCTTAAGCATCCAGTAATTGGCAGGCTTTCCCAAAAGATGCTTGGTCCAGTTTCTGGGGAAAATGCCATGATTTGGAGTGCAGGCATTTAAGCAGGATGATCCTTTTTCCATCAGAATTAGAGCCTGTAATTCCATCTGAGGATGAGAAATACGTAGAACAAGTAGGTCTGAAATTGCTTCAGTGAATTTGGACTGTGAGCCTGTGCTAATAAAATGACTGTAATAAAATGCTGTGATATTTTCTGGCAGGACTTTTGCCAAGTGTATTTTGGACCTGTGTTTGAAACTTCAGTTTCTGTATGAGTAATTGCTAATGGGCCTCATTGGGAAGTTCTGAAGGGGAAGGACACTGCTAGGATTGTATACCGTTTTACACGGACAATAAATGAACATACTGTTTCTCTAGATATATGTTTAAGGACAGATATGTGCTCTAGATATTAGCATTTCAGAATTTATAGGAAAAGGATTATCTTTTGGCTGGAGAGCAGGAATAGAAGCCAGGAAATCAAACTTTCTTTTCCAACTGTGAGCAAATAATCCCTTCTTGCTCAGAAAAGCATGAGATGACCAAGATAATAATACAAGTGTTTGGACTAGCAAAACCTAATGTAGTCTGTCTGCTCTCCTGGTTGCTTTTCTGTTAGCTTCAGCTGTACTAAATGATGGAGAGATTAATTAGGACAATTTGATTGATTTGTGTCTCTGTATGTAAGTTAGTTACTGTTGGTGCTAGATCAAAGGGCAAAGACAAGGGTTGTAGGTGCTGTTTGCTTTTCTGGCCTCTGCTGAATGGGATTCTCTGGGAAGTCCTGAGATACTGTGGAGTAGCTGGCAGTTAGTAATGCTTTTCTGTGTACTTCTTGAGCCTAACTGCAAAGGAAGAATAAATGGTGTCTGTAGGATTTGGTGGTGCTTTACAGCAGGTCTGAGCCTGCAGGACTGTCCTTGTGGCTGCACAGGCATGACAGCGCCTCTGTCCTCTCGATAGTCTGGACGTGCTCTGGAGGGTGTGTACCTGCAGCCCTACAACTCGCCTTCAAACCCACCTCTCAGGTGATTAATAGTGCTCCTGTCTTTTGCCCTTCTGTGCAATTCTCTTGAGTTGTGAAATGCTGGATTGTGACATGGTTAAAAGCAGTTGTCAAATGAGGAAGGGAGTTGTGGCTTGTACTGAGTTTTGCTGTACAGTGTAACTGAAAGCATATGACTCTTGCCCCATTTGTATCCATTTCCCACCTCATTAAAGTACGTGAGTTTGCACTGTGTATTATTGTCCCTTTGCTATTTCTACACAGGTTAACAGAAGCAATTGCAATGTAGATGATTACAGAGGCAATTACGGTGGCCTTGTTTTCTCCCTTGAAAGGGCTTTGGCCAGGTCTTTCTGAGCTATTTGTCTAGTTTACCAGTTCCTGGATCCTTCCCATGCTCTGTCAGTCTCCCCTGCTATAGGTATGGATGATGTGTATGAACTCTCTGTTAGCAGTTTGCCATTAAACTGCCTTTGTTGCAAGAACCATTTTGGCTATTAGCTCCTGTCAGCGAATCAATCCAAGGGAACAGGGAGAGGATGAATGTGGGGTCTTTAAATCCTAATACATGGAGCTGATAGGGAAAGAGGCTCAGCTATCTTGAAAGAGCAGGGGGTTTCCTAGCTCCTTCCTCAGAGAAGGTGGAGGGAAAGGCAAGAGTCTCAAATTATTGTGGTAAAGACGTGGCTTCTCATGATATCTGGAGTTCTTGGTCACTGATTATATTTTTCCTGTCTGGTAAGGATTTGCATCTGTCAGGTTTTAAACACTGGTTTGAGTGCTTTTTTTATTCCCTTGCAGTGGTAGAAAATGAGATTCAGGCAAGAATAGACAATATATTCAGCAACTTGGAACGTCTGGAAATCCTATCCAGCAAAGAACCTCCCAATAAGCGACAGAATGCTAAACTGTAAGTTCACCTTCTTTGCTATGATAGTGTAGTCTTTGGTATTATTTTAACTCCATTTATTGAAGACCTTTGTCTTTTAATTTGAGTGAAAACCTTACACTTTGTGTAACTTATTTCTGTGCTCTGTGCTAGCAAAGTTGAGGCACAGAGGGCAAAATCGCTTTCCTGCATTTAACCATAGACTGGTGATGGAGCTGGATTCGTGGCTCTGTTCTGAGATGATCAGAACGTATCACTTGGATGCTTAAATTTCTTCTTTATATGGCATTTGCTTTTAATGGTATTTGTGGAGGTAAGGAGTAGAATTACTGCAGTTGGTGTAGTTTTCTCTGGACCATTTTCCTACCTGTCGGTGACTAAAATAAGGTTTCTAAAGTGAGCACTGGTTTGAGCAGGAGATTGAAGCAAAGACCTCAGGACTTTCAGTTCTACTTTATTCTGTGACTCTTCTATTGACGTTTGGTCCTAAAATGTCTTTGTTGATACTAGGGGAGGATTTCACGTCAGCTGTATTATAGAGGTCAGTATCTGAAATAGTCATCTAGGCTTTCTTTATGGTAGTCAAAAATTTAAGTAGAGACCACAGAGTTCTGGATGTCATTTGTTTTAGCCTAATGGAGAGGTCTCTTGTATTGCCTGCTGACTTTGAAGCTAATTAATGAAGCCAGAATGCTTCAGCTTTTATGGAAAGGGGGGCATGAAATAGAAACCCTACAAATCCTACTATCTTTCCAGATCTGTGTTAAATGAGGAATATATATGTAACTCCTGAAGAGACTAGTCATGGGATAGAATGTCCAAGTCTGTCATTTAGCCCCCAGTTTAATCACCTGTTTAGTAGAAAAATGAGGCACTGAAGATCTAAGCCTGGAATACAGGCCTAAGCTCGAATGACTTTTATCTAACAGATAATTAGAACCCATTATTCTTTATTATTTGTCACTGTTAATTTAAAATGCTCCATTATTCCTATTAAGAACACTGGAAAAGAATGATATTTTTATCCCTGGAAATGCTTTGCTGCTGTTGATCTTTTCTAGCCGAGTTGACCAGCTCAAGTATGATGTTCAGCACCTGCAGACAGCTCTGAGGAACTTCCAGCATCGCCGTTACATCCGGGAGCAGCAGGAGCGACAGCGAGAGGAGTTGCTTGCACGTACATTCACTACTAATGTAAATATGCTTTGTTTTAGCTCTCTATGTGCTAGAAGCTCTAGGCTTTCAGAGGAGTTTCAGGCAAGACAGGCGTGACTCTTACTATGCTGCTGTGAGATGTAAGTGGAATAAAGATAGAAAATAACAATACGTGCTGAAAAAGCGCAACTCTCATGAGGGACACTTGAGCCATTAAAAGGCAGTAGTAAAAGACTCCAGAAGCCGCTGCTCCTGTTTTATCCAGTGCCTAACTTTATCTGGTAGTTGCAAAGGTACCGGAGGTACTTACACATTTGACTTGGATTTGTGTCCAATGTCTTTGTCAAATCCTGACATCTGTAAACTGCCTTGAGTTGTACACCCTGCTCTCAGTAGATGTCAGAAAGCTTTAGTTTGTCCAAATACGAATCACACAGCTGGAAAAAGCCCAAACCCTTGTTTTTTATCTACAAATGATTTTAAAGTTTTTAATAACAGGGATGTGTTTCCACCTGTTCTTGTTAATTCTTAGTTCCTCCACTGGGAAGTTGCCCAGTGCAAATTCCTAGAGGAGTTTTGCTTAAACAGTGTAGATTTGCTTTCAGCTTTCATTTTGCTGTGACTGAAAAGCTAGTCTTTGGTTTGGTTTTTGTGGTTTTCTTTTTTCTTTCTCTTTCTTTTTTCTTTCTCGTTAATTGCATATAACCCACCATTCCTTATCTGTGTTGTCATTATCTTACCATTCCTTATGTGTGTTGCCATTATCTTACTCCTTATCTGTGTTGCTAGGGCAAGGAAGAATTAGCGTGAGCAGTCTTATGTTCTTGAGATTTGGGAAGTTCAGTGCATTTCTCAAAGCCTGACATAAAGATGACCCTGAGCTTTAGGTTGGCTACTTTGAAATTATAAACAAGATTTGAAAGGAACACTGAAACCGGATTTGTTTTTAAAAACCTGTGGTGTTTCTCTGCAAATACGGAGACATTTTCCTATAGGAAGATTTGCCCAGAAATAAAACACATGTATTTGGAACAGTTTTGAAGAGCAGTAACTCTGCAAATACAAAATAGCTGGCAAATTGGGTTTTTTTTTCCCCTTTAGATGTTGAAAGGTGCCTCAAGATGAAAGGAAAAAAACCTGAACCATTATTATTTTGTATTTCTTTCAACTCATAATAAAATTGTGACTTTTAAAGTAGAATGACCCTTTAATAGGAAAATGATGATTGATTTGTCAGTTATTGGCTTATCTGTTGTGGTTAGAAGTTCACACGTTTCTATTTATACACTACCCTGTTAAACAGAAATGACAGCTGAGCATGTAAGCATCCTGAGTAAATCACTGTAACATACAGAACAGCTTTTGAAAGCTCAATTTGCTTAATTCAAAGAGAAATATGGTTTTTATGTTCAAGGCCTTCCCTTGTATCAGTCTGGAGAAAACCTCTAACAGCAAATGAAAGAGATGATGCCATGGAGTCTCCCAGTGAGGAGGGTCAAATCTTTGGTAGTTGTCTTGCTGCCTTGGGGTGTATAATAAAACCCTACAAGCTCCTCATTTAGGAAATCAAATCCTTGCTGATTTGAAGTCTTACAAATACCTGAAATAACAGCTGTTCAGCTGCAAATCCAAGTGTTCCTGCTCTGCAAGCTCATGTAAGACAAGATACTTGTTTCAACCTTAGTATTTCATTGATGTTTGATCAGAGATGCATGTGCTGACACAGGTTCTTCATCCATTGACTTTGACCCTGCGACTGCTCACAACTCTTGTCCTTTATTCATTCTTTGGCAGTAAGCAGCACACACCTCGAGGCTGTACAACATCTAACACTGGATCACACATGTCATTCCAGTATTAACTTCTATAATAATCACCAGAGTCTCCTCGGAGCAAGTTCGATGATGTTATGTGTGTGTAACTTACAGCCGGCAATCAGATGTAGGGTATAAACCATCTTTTGGCTAAAAATGAATTCTGCATGCTGGTAGCTCTTGTACTGAGTACATGGGAGCAGGTAGGCCAGTGGTTCCATGCTTACCTCTTACCAGTATCATGGTTCCTGTTCATAAACCAGGGTGGAAGTGAGCTGTTATCTTGACTGTCTGGATGGAAAGGTGTCTAGAGAAGATTAAACTGGAGGCCTTTGAAAGACAAAAGTGATCACATCCTCCAATCTCTTGCGAAGTCCAGATTACAGAATTTTATCCAGTTATTTCCATTTCAAGATGCATATTTGGGCTAATGCATCTTTTCTGGAAAAAATGTTATTTTTTTTAATGGTTTCAGGGTTTTTTTTAAGACTAGGCCTTGGGTGTTGAGCGAGTCACACCTTCAGGGAACAAGGTCAATGTCTTTTTGCCCTCATCAGAAATTTATACCACGTTGTAAACGGATAGAGTGTTTTGCAGGCCTTTGGTCACTTAGAAATGTGATACTAAATCAAAGTCCCTCACTTGCAGTGATCACATGACTCCTTGTTAAACAGCTTCTGCTACTTCTGAGGTTCTCTCTTGTAATACCCTTTCCTACATAGATCAGTTTATAAGAAATTCTCCACTTTTAATCTGACTTTTTAGCCTTTGAGATCTAACTGCAGTTGAGCACACCTGATCAACTTTGCCTTTTGGCTTGCCTCCCATAGGCTTCTCTTACTATTTTTTCACTATACTATTTATGTATTTAGTATCTGCATGAACACATGTTTAAAACAGTCCTTCAAGTCCTGTCAAGGTTTTCTTGCCACATTTGTTTCTGCATGTTCTTTTTGTGGATCTAACTATGTGTGGACTGTGTGAGTGAGCAGGCAAGGTAACCAAGACCCTGCATTTCCCCCACAGGACTCTGACACCACCATACCGATCGACGAAACATTACAGTTTAATGAATCCCTCCAGAATGCCCATCGTGGCATGGATGATCTTATTGGCAGTGGGACCAACATCCTTCAGGGCCTGAGGGACCAGAGAGTGACATTAAAGGTGGGGGCATCATGTTTTACCAAAAAGACCCCACATTCTTCTGTGTTTATGATGACTTAAGTAAAATAAATACATGAGTTTCTTTGACTACACTGCTTCAAGCTGAGAGTGCTTGAAGGCCCAAGCTCCATGTAAACTAAACCTGAAATCTTTACATTTTATAATCCTGTTAGGAACATCTTTAAGCTCTTTTGATGGCTGGATAGCCTAGCAATTTTCACCTGCATGGTACTTAGTATCTGGAGTGATTAACATTATGCTCTGTTCCCTTATGTTTTGTTTTGTTTGTGTTTAAGAATGGGAAGCTGTGAATTCTGTTCTTTCGGAAGCATCAGGTCCTTATGTTTTCAGGGGGATTTATCCTCTCACTCACAGATAAGGAAGTAGCTGTTCATATTCGTTTCCCCTTTTAGCTTAGCTTTTTTTATATACCGAAGACTTTGTTGCCCATTTACAAATCTGGCAGAAGCAGCTAGCCTGGAGACAGCTCACAAAGATCAATGGGTTAATTTGGAAGCTTGTTATTCCATGTAACTTCTTGAGGATTGGATATAAATGTGTGTGAGCCAAGTATTCCCAAATTATTGCAAGGCTTTAACTGTTCTGGCTGTACAATTCCACTGTTCCACCGACTGCAAGACTTGAAGAGTCTTCACTTTCCTATTGTTTGCTTTGGTTTTAAAGCTTCCTGTTTGGTTTCTCTTCTCCAAGCAAGTTTTTCTTTTGTTGTGAACTAGCGTGGAAACATTGCTGCAGAGATGGAAGTGAACTTGAAAGCAGAGTATCCAGGGTTTGATGTGAGGGATATGAAATGAGGTGAAAAATGTGATTATGTGTAACTAGCAAAGACATAACCTGATTTCAGCAAAGGGCCTTCCACAGAAGAAACTGGTTATCTAACTTGGTACTGCAATTCTATGTATTTTATGGATTGAGAAACTGTTTGTGCATGTATGTTGATACAGATTCTATCCTCAAAGAGCTTCTCTGATCTTAAGTCAGGTTTATACTCAAAGCCGTTGCCAAATTTCACCTTTTTAGTCTTCTGCAAACATAGATTCAGTGGACTTGGAGAACAGGACTTAGAGGTTTTATCTGAAGGTAGTAGAGCACTGTGATGGGAATCTGTGCTATTGCCCCTGCTCAGAGAAGTAACAAAGTCTTAAGGCTTTCTGAAGCAGGGTGTGCTGTTAAAGACTTGGTCTCAGAAGGCATTTTGAGACACTAGGTCCATTATCATCACCATGGTGTGACTAGGGTGTTTGCTGCCTCCTGTCCTGCAGCTCACTGTGTTTACCTGTCATGTGCTTACTGCTCATGATGTGGAAACTGGTGGCATCCCCATTCTGAATAATACCAACTGCTTCAGCAGTGAAAGGGAACTGAGGTGTCGGCCTCTCTGCACCCTTTGTTCAGTGCTTTTCTCTGGAAAGATCACATCTGAAATCACGTTAACTACACTTTTATATGCCTTTTCATTGCACTCTACCAGTAGCCTTACAAGTTTCTAGACTCACTTTTAAATCTCATTGGTATGAACTGTACTTCAGCAGGAGGGAAGTTGTACAAGAAGGGTTGTCTGATGAAGAAACTTCATTGGACTTACTGGACTGGGTACGAAAAAGGACCAGGAAAACTCTTAATGCCTCTGTAGGGAGTGCATGTTCTCTGAGACACTCTTCATGATGTGTCACCTGGACAGAGTGTTCTGTATCTTTAACCACATGCCTGTTCATGTGTGTGAATTAATTTGTCTCATCATTCAGCTATTTCCAGGGTCCTGGTCTTAGACTGTAGGAACTGTTGGCTAAAAGCAAGTTCCACTGATCAGAATTCATCACTTGCCACCCATAATGGAATATTCCTGGACTGTGTGGAATAAGAAGTGTTGGACCATGAGATTAACTGTTTCTCTTTGCTGTCTTTGTATTCTTAGGGTACTCATAAGAAGATCCTGGATGTGGCCAACATGCTGGGCTTATCCAACACAGTGATGCGGCTGATCGAGAAGCGAGCCTTTCAAGATAAATACTTCATGATTGGGGGAATGATTCTGACTTGTGTCATTATGTTTCTCGTCGTGCAGTATCTGACATGAGCTACTGAACTGTATTATCAGAGGAGATGGTCTTTTGGAGCAAGATGGACTGTCCTCCAAAGTGTACTTTCCTTTGAGTGCTGCTTTGGATAAGCCCCTCCTGTGAACTCCAGTGTTCACAAATCACACTCATGCAGGGAGCACATAGGGAAACAAATTTCTCTGGGGACACTGTAGTTGAGAATGGCCCTATAAAAAATAACCCCAGCCCTTCCTGCTCTCACCTCATTGTCTGCAAGTTTAAGAATCTGTTAAATAGGAAGCAGCAGTGAAAATTTTACTCAGCTGTATTGCAAGGTAGGAGTGTCCATTTGGATAGAGATAGGTAGGGATAAGAGGATTCAAAGTCAGAGCATAAGATGTAATGAGCCTTTCCTGTGCTAGCTAGAAGTGACCCTGATCACTGTGTTTTGCCATGAAAGAATGCCTCTGAGGAGAATTAGCATCATTTGTAGCACACTCCTGGGGAGCCAGTGTGCAGAAAGGTGGGAAGTAAAGGATTCCCATCTGCAAACTCACTATTTTGCTTGGAAGGAGATGGATTTGTGGGGAAGGGTTTTAAAGCACGGTTATAACCTCAGCTAACTTTTTTGTTTACACATACAGTATTAACCAGCACAAGTATTGCTGTTTTGGGCTCCTCATCTGAGGTATGTTTTGGTACCTTTTTATGCCCTGCAGCTTCCCAGTGGAAGCTGAATGCTGTATTGCCTGCTTTCAGCTAGATGCACATCAAGCCTGTGTCATCCCACTGTGCCTAGTACCTCTAGGTACTAGTACTACCTCTAGGTACTATAGCCTCTAAGACATATTTAATGCTAGTGCACATCATGTTTTGGTGAGTTGTATTCACTTTCTGAGGTGGTTGGTTGGGGTTTTGTGCTCTGTGGCTGGTATTTTTTGAGTCTATGAAGCAGACAAGTCCTCACTGTGCTTAGATTGAGGTTTCTGACTTTTATGTTCATAGAGCTGGAATGGGCTCTCTGTGCTGTTCAGAATAACAGTGGGATCAGGGCAACAGACCATTCACTCAAAATGAATTGTGTCAAAAGAGTTTCCTGAAGTTACGTGCCTTGGGATGGTAAAAACATCCCTCACACTTGGGAAGGTTTTCTTTGTGTTACCCTTTGTACCCGCAGAATTACTGTGAAAGATTCTCATACACATCATCTCACAGAGGTGAGGACAGCCAGCTTAGATGTATCTCCTCAGACATTTAAACAGTCAGTTATGAAATGCCTCATTGTTTAAATATGGCACTTTCCCTGTGGACTGGGGGGGCTCCATTGGAATGGCCTTCCTGAGGTTTTGGGCATCATCCATTTCAATCAGCCTTCAGATACATTCCCATCCCAATGTGTGTACAAGTTTGGAGCATTTCCAGATGTCCAGCAGTGCACAGAAGGGTCATATTCAGATGATGTGGCATAATGATGGCAATTCCTTGGTTTCTTTCTCCCTAGAATGGCTGTGAGTCTTACTTAGTAATAGATTACGAGTTCTGCATTTTGTCTTTGCTGCAATGAGCTTTGCTTTTATTATGTAGTCTGGAGAAATGGTATTAATAACTGTACAAAGTGAATTTGGGTTAATATGGGCAAGTGAAGCAGGGCTTAGCAGTTGTTTATGCAGCTTTTTTACAGCTGCATAACTGAACTACTGACTGACCTATGTGCTGTGGTATAGCTTTATGCCCAGATGAGAGAATCCAGTTCGATCTGTGGTTATAGGCCAGTCAGCTTCATACTTGGAATGCAGGGCAGGAGAAGAGCCAGGGTTCAGAGCACTGGCTGGCTCCTGCAGATGCAGAAGTGAAGGCCAGGCTGCTGTCAGTGCCTAGATAATCCTCTCAAATGGTTCAGCAGAAGAAAGCCTCGATGCTTGTTAAATACCCAGCGTGCAGCGCACCTTCTGGTTGTCCATTTTCTGCTTCTCAGTGTGCTTGGTGCTTCTGAAGTGTTCTGTGCTCTGTGTTCCTCAGTCCACCAGGCCTTCCCAAGGAAACACGTTAGCAGATCAGGTACAGTTATTTGGGGGATGAGGGAATGAAAAGGAGAGGAAGTCTGCAGTGATAAATCACCTGTCCTGCTGTGTCTTTAATCTAGCTCCTGTATCTAAATTAACCTTACATTTATTTTAAATCTGAAATCTTACAGATTCAGATACTGTGCATGTGAGAGATCCTCTTCTCTGAGATCAGTTGGGCACCTTTTAAGGCATCCCTGGCAAATCTTTTTGTTCTGATAAACTGGTCCAGTTCCACCTTGATTTTACAACTTCATGGTTTGGCTTTCAGAGATGGTGTTTCAAGTTCATGTAGTTGTGACCTGGCATAGCAGGATTTGTTTTCTACCAAGGTGGGACTTCAGCCAATTTGTTTCCTATTTTTGGCTTGTGGTAGGAGCCATAAAATAATTGGAACTGGATTTTTTGCTTCCTGGTTTTGAAACTGTGTTGGCATTTTAATACATTTCTCTGTTTATTTTGCCCTTTGAGAGTCTCCATGTTCTCATGTAGGCTGATTTCCCCTTTGTAAGCAGTGTCCTTGCCTATTCAGTGTCTAGAGGTGCATTGTGGGGCTTGAAGGAACTACGTGGGTAACTGGATTTGATGACTTCAGCAGATCTGTACTACGTGTTAAGTCCAAAATGATGTACAAGAGCATCTGTGCTGTGTCAGGCATGTAAAACCCACACAGCTTCTGTCAGTACCGCAGGAGCACAGGTAGGCTCAGGATTCCTGCTAACATGAAATGAGACAGAGCTGAAACCCTCATCTCTTCACAGATGTTGCTGCTGCAGCTCTCTGTAGTTTTCTTTCTTCTTAAAGACCACATTTTCTTCAACAGAGTTGTTTTGTTTCTGAACTCGTGTGGCATGGCAAGTATCCCAGCTGTTGGATGAACTGTTCTCATGAGAGGACCCTGTGGAAATTAACTTGCCTCTGGAAAACAACCCCTTTTTACCAGTATTTTATATATGTAGGGGCAAGGGTGGGACACAATGTGATTCATGTGATGGGAATAAAGATGACTTTTTTTCAACCAAATGAAGGTTTTTACCTTGGCTAACATGGAAGGTGCTCAGGTACTTCAAGAAGCTGGACACACTCCAGTATTCTCAGTATTGAGACAGGTAGGCACAAGCTGGCTTGGCCAAATGGGGAACCCCTGCCTGAGCTCAGATGTGAAGAGGAAGTTTTACAGGAAGTGGAAGCGGGGGTCAGCTCCCCTTGTAGGAATGGATAATCAAGGACAAAGCTCAGCTGGCACTGAAACTAGTGTGGGATAAGAAGGGCTTGTATAAATGCATTGGCAGCAAAAGAAATGGAAGCCTCCACCCAAAGGGGACACTCGAAGAGGCAGCTCAGAGGAGGACCCAAGCCTTTCCTCCTGCGCTCTCTCCCACTGTTTGCCTGCCCAGGAAGGTGCATAGTGGCAGACACTCCACCTGAGGGAACTGAAGTCTCCACCAACAGAGAGGTGGCCGTTTCAGCTACTGTGAGGAGAGGGAGCGTGGAGCCAGATGGAAACATGCAAGGAGGCATAAACCGGGAATGTCCTGCATATGGACAGAGAAAGTGTGCAATGAGAATGGCGATGGGAAATGCAGGGTGGATTTTCTTCCCAGTTCACTGAAAGTGGATGGAGAGAAGAGGGGGCTCTGCAGAGGAGAAGGCACCAGCAGGGAAAGGGTTCATGTAGAGTAGCCCAGTTTGCATTGTTTAGTGTGGAAGATCATCTTTCTCTTGTGATTTTTGTTTTGGGTTGCAGTCATTCAAGTTCCCCACAGCTACAAACCACTTATTAAATGACAAAATACCCAGCAAAAAATGCAAAAAGCAACATCTCCTGTAGCATGAGACAAAACCAATAACACCACTACCTGTGACTATTAACAATATCAAATGTCTCAACAGTAGAAGAAAAATACCTCTTTGTGAGCTGTAACATAGTGCAAAGGTGATGGTGTCATGTCTTTACAGTAATACTGTGTAAGAATTTTATCATGGAATCACTGAATAGCTTGTGTTGGAAGGAATGTCAAAGCTCATCCAGTTCCAACCCTCTGCCACAGGCAGGGACACCTTCCACTAGACCAGGTTGCTCCAAAGCCCTGTCCAACCTGACCTTCAACATTTACATTAAAATATTTATGAATGTATTTTATATATAATATGCATATTATATATAATGTATATATTATTTATATTAAAATATGATTATTACTATCTCTATGGAAAGCCCACATTTCCATAGTCTCAGAAAGGCAGCCAGGCGAAGCCATGGGTGCCCTGTGCTGCCTGTGGGTCTGCTTGTGGGATACACATGCAGCCAGACCTGGCTTCTTCCATCCTTTCTGCACTGGCTTTTAGCACATTTAGGATTTGGTTACACAGTAGTTTGAATAGACCTAAGAGGGCACCAGGAGCAACAACAAGGAATTCCAGTGTGTCCAGGAATCTGTGCCTAAAGGAAAAAAATGCCTTTTCTCTGAGTCACAAGTGACAACTGCTGACAGCCATTTCTATTCCAGATATCCATAGGCACTTCTAGTCAGACCAGTCCTACTGCCACAGCGCTGGTAGCTCAGACAAGGCAGAAACGGCCCAGCAGGCAGGATGCACCCACCCAAGCACTCAGAGCAAGCACAGGCACTGCTGAGCTTCCAAGAAACTGAGGTTGAAGTAAGTACATGCTCCAAACCCCTCCCTGGCAGACCAGAAGGGGCTGGTATTTCCCTGCATCCCATCAACTTCTCCTGGCAAGGGCCACATCTAGCCTCTAGGGAAGGGGGTAAAGGCTCCAGCACTGCCCAGCCTACCCATCGCTAGAGACTGGGAGTTTAACACAGGAATATTGTGGCTGTGACCATAGTGATAGTCACATGAAGTCCTCAGGCTGCCACCTTGGAGTAGCTGCTGTTTGATGTACTGCTGAAAATATTCCTTGTCCTGTGGTAAATACAAAACAATCAGAAGGAGCTGACAGCCCAATGACAGACAATATTGGGGTTTTACATAGTCATAATGCTGGAGGAGGGTCATCTCTGTTTTACACTCTTACAGTCTGTTAATCACTTTCCCCAATCCTCCCAAATAACTGCAGGGAACAGTACAATGATAGGTTTCCTGCTCTTCAAAGGCAGCAGCATATGCAGGACATGCTTGAGGATACTGAGGATATGCGATTTCAGATCTCAGAGCTCTACCACATGTTGGCAGCACCCACTTTACAAGACAAACCCAATTCTTGTGGTCCCTACCCCCCAATTACTATGGCCACAGGATGCTTTGAAGTCACAACCATGACCTTCCAAGCCCTCCTCTGCACCTCCTCTGCAGTGCAAACCCAACAAAAAGCAGGTAGTTACTGCATTAAGCCTTTCACCAACTGCCAATTAAATGAGATTAGGATAATGGAGCCCAATTATGGCATCTATCTAAAATTGCAATCCTCTGGCCCACAAATCCTGCAAAAAAGCTACTGCAGCCAATCCAGAAGCTGACATTTGTCACCACTTTCATTTGAAGTGACAAAAGGAAAATCAAATAAAGGCTGAGTGGAGGGTTTACTGTGAAGGCATTTCCTTATTCAACAGAACAAGAGTCTAACAAATCACTGCAGATGAATTTTAGAAATATAAAATGAGTCCAAGAGTATTCATAACCTTTTTATTAACAACAAGAACCTTAACAGAGCTGAACTTTAAAGCAAGCCTGATTTTGTACATTCTATTCAACATACATTGTTTTACACTGGTAGGAATACAAATGGGGAAAATCCAGTACTTTGAGGAACACACTTTTCAAAATGTGAAAAGCACTTATTTCTCGACAAATACCAGATGTGGTTTCTTAATTCTTTGTATATTCAGATCCTGGTTTTAACCTTGCATCTGTTTTTAGAAATACACTGCTTAAGCCAAGCATTTACACAGATCCAAATATGCATTCCGAGTGACTTAAACTATTCCTGCCTCCACCCTCCCCAACAGAGACCGGTTATGTTAGAACCTCAAACATGTTTTATGCGTTAGAAAACTTAAAAACTCTAATGGAAACTAGATGAGTACTTAGGTGTACTCTTTAAACTTCCCCTGCTTGGTATTACTCATATTGTAAAGAAGCCACAAAGGATTCTCCATTAACATATGACCTGAAGCGCCATGCACTCACATGACAAAGTCAAGGCTTGAAGCTTCAAAGGTGCGATCAGGATGTTTTCAACAAAGGCAGAAGTCTCTGTAAATGACAATGTAGTTTAAAACCCAAACTACCCACTTCCCATACCCTATGTGGACAAACTCAGATGCTGACAAAATAACAAGCAAAAAGTGCATGCCCAGAGAAAAACTCTTCCAGCTTTGGCTGATCCAGATGATTTTAATTCAACATTACACAGTAGGAAGTCTCAGCCTCCTTACAGGCTGAAGAAACTCTCAGAACTGTATGCTCTCCAGGCTGTAACAGGCCCTCAAATGACTACAGATGTCATGACATCAGAAAGCCTCCTGCAGAGAAAGCTTTCTGCACCTCCCCAGCAAACAACCAAATGTTCTCAGAAATGTCCAGTAGAAGTCCCAAAGAAACCACGCTGGGCACCATACACTCCTGAGAACAGCAGCAGGGAGTGTTGCTTTGCAGATGCAAACACGCTTATGGTGCAGGGTAGAAATCCCTGGAAATCACTCTGTGTGGTTCATGACTTCCACTAAAATAGGACTTACTGCTATGCCAAGGCCTGAATTCACACATATCTGCCACTTTTGCAAGGCATTTCCTCTCCCCCCTTTTGCCCAGCATAACTACAGCCTCTCTTTTACAACTAGCACAAAACAACTCTGAAAGGGCCTCTTTTCAAACACACGCTTGTTTTAAAGCATCAAGCTAAGGGGCAAGATTTTAGGGATATGTGCAACCTCCCTGTACTGTTCTGTTTCCCACTGTCACTTCTCTGATTACGAACTTGATCAGACCCTACCTCCTCTGCTTAAACTCCCATCCCTTGAAATCCATCACCACTTCACAAAAGTTCTGCCTTTTCCAAATCACTGGAACAACTTCACAGTTAACTACTGTTAACTCCTCACTGCAGTCAGAGGAAGGAAGGGTTCTGAGCTGGTGATGGGTAAATTTATCAGTCCATTTACTCAAAAACAGTCACCAAATGAAGATGAGGGTAACTTATGAAACACATGCTTGGAGGAAGATCTGGCAACCAAGGAGAGTTATCTACAAGTGACATTCCAATTTGGTTTGGCAGATTCGGCCTGACACTACGGCAATTGGAGTCACTGACTTGCGCAGAAGCCATGCCTGCAAAACCCCCCAAGTACCAGGTTTAGTTAGCTGCTCCAAGTAGGAAACAAGACAGTCATTCCCCAAAGCATTTTTAAGCTTTTGCTTTGTACTTAATAGCAAATAATGGTCTGTGACTTCAGCATTAGACACTAAAACAGGGGAAGCTCCTTCTCACTTCCAGATGCAATTTGTTCCCACACCCTCCCCCCCCAGTAGCCCTGGTTTAAGCAGTCTTAGTTTTACCCTGCTCTGAGTTACTGGCTGGGCTTAAACCACAACACACCAGATTCCCTCAGAAGCTGCTCTCAAGAAGGTAAGTGTTATATACTACCCCTCCTGCCCATGCAGCAGTGGCCATAGAGCACAACTGCAGCTAGAGATTACAGCAACTGTCACCATCTACAGAATTCACAATGCCAAAACATGGATAATACTTACAGCCTTTCCATGATACAGTGTATGGGAAGGACTCAGGAGCACGTACTCTTGAAGGCAAGCAATTCTTTTGCTCAAAGATGGTACTGGAACTGAAACACTGCAGTTACTTCTCCTGACAGATGATCAAATGTATACATTTTACAACAGCATGGAGGAGAGGAGGGACATAAGGGGATGGTACTTTGTCTCTTGGAGGTGGTGGTGCTTAGAAGAATATATGCTTATATTTATATATATATCTATCTATGCTCTGAACACTAAGAAGTTTTCCAAGAAGTGTAACAAGTGAAATCAGATAGAACTGTTGTCACCCTTTATGGAAGGAGAGACAGATCATGGTTGACCTCGTACAGACCTGCAGAGCTGTCAAGTGCAGGACTGTTGCTGCACAGTGGCTCAGACAAACACTAAGCAAAGTCAGCCCATGTCACATCATCGAAGCTGGATTGGGAGCAGGCTGTAATATCCCCCTATAGGAAACATTATTGTAAGGAATCAAACTCGTATTCCCTACCTGTTTATGCCAGAGTTGCTCATGCCCCAAATAAAAGGAGAATCTGACTGCTCCAGCAACTCTGCAAAAGGGAACAGGTGTCATGGCTCAGAACTAAAACTTCAGCAACCACCATCAGATCAGGAATATCTGTCA
Source organism: Psittacus erithacus (assembly GCA_009867235.2). NCBI lineage: Eukaryota > Metazoa > Chordata > Aves > Psittaciformes > Psittacidae > Psittacus > Psittacus erithacus. The sequence continues at coordinate 5,812 of WYDI02002771.1, read as the reverse complement.
CATTTCTACATGTTCAAGAGGGAGTAAAGGCTGATCTAATCATGAATGTGTCTGCTTCACTGTCATTTAACTGAGGAACATGAAAGTTATCATGTTTCCATTATCATCACTGCACATAAGGTACAAAAGCTTATGTGAGAAGGAGCAGAGGTTTGGAAATATATCTCCATGCCAGCTATGGCTGGCATGTTGAATAGCTCTCTACACCAAGAAAAGCCTGCTGGGTGAAGAGATGCATGCTTTTAGGAATAAGCATAAGCAAGGTGTCCTACAAGTGAGACCTAAGTGAGCAGCATCTCTGGTTTCGCACTGTCCTGAGCAGAGTTGAAGGACAGGACCAAGGAGAAGGCAGAGGTGTGGCAGATGGGGAAGTTCCTTACCTGCTTCCCAGTCTTCATCACATGGAGGTGCCTGCCACGTGCTCACAGCATTCATCTGATCTCTCTGGAAGCCAGAGGACTGACTCACTTCAGGAAGAGAGAAAACTCAGTGACTAGCAGTCAGTCCTGCTTTAGAGGCATTAAATGCTTTGGATCAAGTTGTAAAACATCTCTTGGCTTTAGACTCAAGTTTTCCCAAAGCTGCTGTGCCACACAAAACTATAGACAAAAATCTGACTTCCGCTTTTTGGTCATTCTATGAGCTGTCCTTACAAACAAGAGACTTTTATGTCCCCAGGATGACCAAACTTCGCTAAGCTCGAGTGGTTCTCTTACCTACATCTTGCTCAATGAACCCTTTGTCACTACACTTCGTTATATGATCGCTGAGGTCAGCTCGAGGAACCAGATGGCGAGCGTTGAAGGGGCATGTGGCCAATTCCTCTGCAACTTTAGGGTAGCTCTAGACAAGGGAAAACCAAAATCATGCGCCATATCTCTCAAGTTCATTTATCTCTTGCTAATCCATACAAAAAACCCTCAAGGACATTTGTGATGTTGCTTTTAAAAAAAAAAATAAAGACTAAACAAGGAAGGGGGAACTAACACAACTGTTCTTTAAAACACCATTCACTGAGAAACTGAGCCACCATGGGGGTGACTGAAATGAAACATACCCTCAGCTAAACTTCCTACAGTTTGCTGCAATGCTGGCAATATGTCTGCACAGTTTAAAGCACAGATGAAACTATTTTAGTAACAGTAGGGAAGAGATGCTTTGCTGGTCAGGGAACAGGCTTTCACCTGAGGCAGATGAACAGGCAGAAATGCCTTGTACTGATGCTGCTCCACGCAGTGTCTCCTCACTACCACTGATACGTGACTGCAGCAGAAGCTGCAGGCACATCCGAGGTGTTTGTCATTACCCAGCCCATGCAGCCAGGGATGCTGTGTCTTCATGTGTCCATCATTTGCTTCAATTAGCTTGAGCAAGCTACTCTTGCCACGTAGCAGAAGCTTTTCAATACTAATGCAGTTCAAGCTGAAAGGATTCAACTTGCTCTGCTTGGAGCGTCCCCATTTGTGTGGCAGGGCTACATTCTGCACAAGCAATGGGAAGCATCTAATTGGATTTTATGCATGGAGCATGCAAAGGAAATTCAACAAACTACCAAGTAAGAAGGCAAATCTCCACCCAGACGCTTGCCACTACAAAGAAAACAGTAGCATCTTCAGATGGATCAGGTGATAATCCCTGAGCCCTTCTTCTGCTAATTACTTAGACACCAACTGTGTCTGACTGGTGACCACTACCTCACCTCATCCTCCTAACTAGGTAAGCTTGGCAAAACTGTCTGCTCAGCAGTTATGCAACACAAGGACAAACCCAACATGGTTCAAACTTCCCTTGCCAACACTGTTCACCTAACTCACATGCACATTTCTGCCAAAATCTTCAGGGGGTCAAAAAGGAAAATTTCAGTCCCCTTTAATGTTGGAATGATGGAGGTACTTGCCACTTAGTTCTGCCTCCTGCTTTCACTAGTTACTTAATATTTTTTAAGCCTCTAAGTTCACAAAGATGAATTACCTGGAAGTACTGATACCAGGACACCTCCCCAACAACTACACCTTAACTAGAAGACACAGCACTGTTACACTATTTTAAAAACACATTGTCAAGTTTACACTGGTAAACTTAAAGAGGAACAATTGGGCTTTCAAAGGTATCAGCAAAACCTCATGCTCAGTCAGATGGCAACACTTGCAGGTTTAAAGTAAATAAACCATGAGGACAACAAGAGAAGAGAGGAATGAATGGTTCCTATTACATGATTTGTATTTAAATTCTGGATAAAACATGGGGAAGGGAAAAAGCCCTCTCCCATATGTGCTAAGCTCAGGAAATACAGTTTCTGACAGATGCACTTAAATAGTTACTAGCAAGACAAAAAAAAATCCTAACCCTGTTTGCAGCTGCATTTCCAGCACTTCAAGAGTGAATTTCAACATCACAACACTTCCACTCTGATGAGCCAGAAGCAGGTCACATAACCCAGACTGAGTTCACTCTTCAACTTAAAGAGGAAAAATGCATCTGACCTCCATGTGAGCTGCTGGAAAAGACTAGAGTTTCCTCCTTGACCTGACCATGAAGAATCTCTACCTCCTTTCAACAGAGCCACACTGGTCATGGGTGAATTAACATGTCCTTGAAGCTATTACTAATCAAATAATAAAGTTATGAAATAAAAGCTAAACAAGGCTATTTGTCAGGAACTTACAGCAGCCAGCAAGAAAATGCAATAAGAATGAGAACATGCACGTCATATTTACAGGCACAGAATTACAGGTCTGGCAGTCCAACTTACCTTCCTACACTTTACAAGGTGATAGGGAAACCGACAGGCTCTGATTCGATGATGTTTATTATATGGACATTGTATCAATCTCTCTGGATCCAAAACATCTAGTAGAATGGAAGAGGAAAAAAAAATTGGTTAGGAAGAAAAGATTTAGGGTCACTAACACAGCAAAGTGGGGAAAAACATACCATCACCTCAGGGCTGTGATCTTAAGGAGTCAAACCGGTTGTTCTTAGTTCAAAATCATTCATTAAGGCAGGCACCTGTTTTGCATAACCAAATTCATTTTGAAGTTTTTGTGACTGGGATGTTAGTCAAAACAGACAGAGAACAGTCTGTCACTGAGCATAACAACTCTTTAAGTTACCATATTAGGCAGGTAACCACACTTACTCAAAGTGACTGAAAACAGCACTACTTTTCCAGCCATCAGTAGGATGACGACATGCTCACCAGTGCCTCCAGCATTGTCAGCCTGAAACAAATCTTTCTGGATCAACAGCTAGTTTTGCTGGATGAAGAACACATGGAAATTTTGTTTCATTTCCAAGGAAGCAGTGTGCCTAATGTGGTGCATGGGATTTGTAAAGGAATTTTTTCACAAGTCATGCTATTATTTAGGAGCTGAAATGCTGCTAAAGCAGCTAAAATACCTGAGAAGAGAGACACTGAACAGTGAAGCAGCATAAGTGCAGGCATACATGATACAGATTTTTATCCATCTCTAGATAAAATATATTCACAGAACCCTAGGATGACTAGAGACCTTAAAGTTCATCCAGTTGCAACCCCCTGTCATGGGCAGGGGCACCTTCCACTAGACCAGTTGGCTCCAAGCCCCGTCCAACCTGGCCCTGAATACTTATATTAAAATATAAATATTAATATATCTATGGAAAGAACACATTTCCATGTTCTTAGTGAGGAAGAGGGGCAACCAGAAGGAAACACAGGTGCCCTGTGCTGCCTGTGGGTCTGCTTGCGGGGTACACACCAGGGAAACAGACCTGGCTTCTTCCATTGTTTCTACTCTGCCACTCTTTTTGCACAGTGGTTTTAGCACACTTTGGATTTGCTTACCTGGTATCTTAAATAGACCCAAGTATGGCCTGCTGCTGTTTAGCCTCTTCCCTGACATCACATCCCCTCCTCTTTCACAAGCATTGGTGGCTCAGTTGTTTCAACAGCCAGGTCAGGGAGCTGTATCAGCCCACAGGCTGACAGACAACTGGTTAAGATCATAGAATGGTTTGTGTTGGAAGAGACCTTAAAGATCATCTAGTTCCAACCCTTCTTCCCTGGGCAGGGAAGATGTTGTTTCACCAGTTACAATGAGCAGACTTCCTGTTGTGAGGCACAAGTTAAAGCTGCGAGCCTGAGCCAGTAGGAAGGAAGGGCAGAACTAATCCTTCTTTCCATCGCAGCTGTGCAGGGCTGCTGCAGTCAGTTCTGCTACCTCTGAGCACCTCTCATCTCTATTAGCCCGTTTAGGTCATTGAGAACAGCCACAAGCTAAAGACTTCATCATTCAGAAGGATTGACAAGCTTTCTATTGATTCCACTGTCCCTGGAAGAACAATCAGAAGTGGTTTCTGTCTTGGAGCAGCTCAACGCAAATCAGACCAAGTGCACCACCAGGAAAAGGCAGGAGACAGAGACAAGTATAAGAGGAAGAGGGAAGTTCTCACCATATTATGTAAAACAACAATCACAGGAGCTGGCCTGATCAGGTAATGAGATGTAATTAACACAAGGCTGTATCGCACACAGCCTCTCCAGCACCACAGCAATGCCATGCTCGAAGCAGATACCTGTCCCTAATCATATTGCCTGCACACCCAAATCCACAACAATCTTAAAAACGTGTCTGGAGTCAGCTGAGGCCACAGCACAGGCGGGAGCACCGCTTTAACCAAATTAAGTCACTTTATCCAGATACTTCCTAAAGACCACACCCAAAACACAGATTACCAATATTATATGGTTCCCAGAGTGGCAACCACATATAAGATTGGCCTAGTTAAAATAATCAACAACCCACTGGAGCCTGCTTGGCTCCACACAAAGCTCAGAGACAAACCCAGAGCTACTTGCTAAGGGCCAGGTTAGCCAGGGGCCTACACACAGTGAATGGCCGCCACCTCCCCCTTCCTTCTCCTTCCCTTTCCTCCTGCAAGAGCCCATCCCGAGCCTCACCGAAGTCATCCTCCAGCTCCATGGCGAAGGGGCAAAGGAAACAGAGAGCGCGGAGCACACGGGGCCAGGCCCGGGCCGCTCCTCACGCACCACAGCCTCGCGCCTTTCGCTGCCTTCGCGCCTGCGCGCCTGTTTCCTAGCAACCGTGCCGGGCCCCTCCCGTCACGCAGGCGGTTGCCATCGCAACGCCGTGGCTTGGGTGTGTGTCCGGCGCCATCTTACCCAGGCCGGGCCGTGAGGCGAGAGGCGGCGCCTCCCGACCCAACCTCGCCCCCGGCGCCTCAAATGGGAGCTGAAAACTCGAAACTCCTTTCCAGGGTAGGGGGAGTGTGTCCCTGCCGCTGAGGGTGAGCTGGAAGGTGGCCGAGGGCAGGGTGGAGCCGTGCATCCTGCAGCCCTGCTGAGCTCCATCGCTTTGGAGCAATGGTTTCTGCTCCCACAGGTCTCCTGCCTCAAAGGCTCTAAGCAAAGAGACAGCTTTAAACAAAGGCCACGTTTTTATGCCTTACTCACAGGCACATGCGGTGCAGGGGATAAAAACCAGAGGTTTTTCTGTCAAATGAAAGCAGAGGTCCCTGCTGCTTCTTCTCCCCATGCTGCCGCGGTCAAAACCACTTGCTTTTGCCTCATGATTGTGTCATTTTGCAGCCCGAAAAATAAATGTTCAGTGGATGTAGAAACAGATGTTTTTGTTTTGAAGCAGGAGGTTGGTGATGCAGGGATCTGGATCTGCAAACCACCACCCACCTCCCTTCAGTTTAGAATCATATCATGGAATGGTTTGTGTTGGAAAGGACCTTAAAGCTCCTCCAGCTCCAACCCCTGCCACGGGCAGGGACACCTTCCACTGGAGCAGCTTGCTTCAAGCCC
>WYDI02002769.1:0-48258 GCA_009867235.2 Psittacus erithacus | reverse complement strand
CAAGCATGTCAAGGTCCCTCTGGATGGCATTCCTTCCCTCCAGCGTATCAACCGAACCACACAGCTTGGTGTCATCGACACACTTGCTGAGGGCGCACTCAATCCCACTGTCCATGTCACCGACAAAGACATTGAACAAGACCGGTCCCAACGTCGATCCTTGAGGGACACCACTTGTTACTGGTTTCCAACTGGACATTGAGCCAATTACAGAGGGCAAAACTTACATATCCTAATCTTTCTTTTAGAAATCGATCAGGCTTTTGCCATTGATTTCCATGAACACAGGTTTAACATTCAAAAGTCAACAATAGCCACTGACTCTTGAAAATACTGTTCTACCCCCTTGTTTGGACAAGAAGGGGGATTAAGCTTTTTTATGTTCTCTCACATCTCCTTTTTCTATTTGACAGAAAAAAAATAAGCAACCAACCAAACAAAAAGCCCCACAAAACAAAATGAGAAGTAGTAGTAAACTTAACTAAAGCAGCCTTTGCCACTGGTCCAGTTCAGGTACTTGGTCTACACATAGAAATTGATTAAAACAAAGGGCATATTTTTGTATCCCCTTTAAAATAAATTGTGACCTCATCAGATTCAATAAAGGAGACTCATATTGATCAGTTAATGATGTCTCTGCAATGCATTGCAAAATATTATCTACTTTCCATTTCTATTTTGAGGTTCGGTCTGATTTGCCTTGTAAACAGGAAGTTTTTGTCTTTGTTTACAGAACACACCTTTTATAATCAAAGCTTATTTTATGTTTCAAAGGTGTATTACCCACAAAAGGATGCAGACTTTACTGAAGGGGCTGGTCCAACCCATTTGGTACCCACACAAGCTACACTCTGAACCACAGACTCCAAAGTAAAACAAAGAGTTTGTCTTTTTTTCAAGAAAGCCTCAGCAGGACTGTGCCTCAGGATGTAACCTTCAGTATCCCTCAGCATTTCAGACTGTACAGTATGTATATGGAAAAAGTGTAAGGAATATGCATAGAAGAGTCACAGAGCCATAACACTGTAGAGCACAAATGCCCACCATTCATTATATTCAGTTTACTAAAACTTTATTTTTACAACTCTGTTAACAGTATCTTAAGAATATGATCTAGACCTGCTGCACACCTAGACATGTATTGAACTTCACTCGTATGGATCAAATTAAAACCCTGAATTTGCATTACGAGGTTGGGCTGGCAATGGAGCCAAAATTAAGTAAGTACTCTAGGTATGCCATATTATGCCACTTCCAAAAATCAGTTCGCTAAAGGGAATCTTCCTGGAGAAAACGTCAGTTGTGTACTTTTCAATATGCTTCATATTTCTGCATTTTTTTTGCATCAGTTTGTTATGGAACTATCTTTTGGATTATCCCTGCTTTTACTGTGTTTGGTGTTTGTTTTTAAGTAGAGTCATAAATATATTTCCATTTCATGCTATGCCCAGTTAGGAATAAAATGATGGCACTTCCAAGAAAGAAAATTACCAGGGAATCTGTTCTGCATTTGTAGGCAGGAGTGAGGCATTTTGAATGGAGAAGGAGGATTAAATTAGCCCCAGATATAGGGGCTGAATATTAGCCATATGTTTTTGAAGGATCTGCAAACCTTTTCTTATACATCCTTTACAGGTATAATCTAGTAAGAAGTTTGCTGCCCTACAGCAAGCACAAGTCTATCCAACTTTTAGGCAACACTTTCATATTTTTTCCTCTTCCAAAGGGACCACTGGTCTTTGAATATTTTTACCTTCTCCCGCAGCAACCTGTTTAGAATAAAAGCATATTCCATGTTTAAGATTCTGTATTTACTTAGTTTAAATATTTATGGGCGAGATGTATATACAATATTGAATAAAACAGAAACCAGGTTCATTCCTTAATGAGTGAGAAAGAATCGACTTCATATGGAGCAAAAAGTAGTGTTAAGAACTGTCACTACTTCCTTAAAGTCAGCAAACACAAGAAATATGAAGTCTTCTCAACTACTGTACAGAATAACAGAACCAAAAGAAAGTGTTATTAGTTTTTTTTCTATATTATCAGATTTTATGACAAAGGTTAGAATGTTCAAAAATGTGTGGAAATTTATTCAGCTATTCTCATAGTTTCATGTTCCACTGGGCTGCTACAATGTGTTATGTTCCCTTAAGACTGGATTAAAGCTATCTAATAGGCTGGTTATTAGTTCAGCATCTGAATACTTGTTCAGAACCTTCTTCATCAAGAATTGACAAGCTGTGAAAGTCCTATCTTTTTTTTATTTCATTCTTTTTTAACAGGACATCAATGGTATTTGTCAGATCAATACTTCTAAAGGCTGCTCTTCTTCCAAAGACACTGATAAACTAAAAATGATGTTAAACCCAGTTGTAGGGGGACTGGACAGCCCAGGGGAGAGGTAGTGGGATACAAAGACTTTAACCTTAAGGTCATCAATTTAAATTCAGCTCAAGTTGATCATGACCAACATTCCCACATGATGAATGTTTGTTAGGCTGTGTAAAGAAATAAGACACAATAAATATTGGTGGACACATTACCAAGGTAACTGATCCCTTCTGGTAATCTCAGAAGAATACCTACACATTGACAGGGCAAAAACCAATCCTGATTCCTGTAGTTCCACGGAATCCATCACTGACTGCATTTTCCAAAATAAATTCCCAACCACAATCAAATTACTTACAACAGGTTTTGAAATTTTTTTTTTTTTGTAGGTGCACATTTCAACTAGCAACAGTGATCACCACTGCATTTACCATGTCATAGTAAAGTATAACATGCAAAAAAAGAGATCGAAAACTATACTGAAAATGCCATTAAATTCATTGGTGTTACATCCCAAGTACTACTTCTAAGGTAATTTGGTAGAACTGTTGAAAGAATGGATATAGAAAAAAACAGAAAAACCTGAGACAGCTGACAGGACTCACCAGAGGCATAGAAAGACAGATATATATAGAGTCTGAGACTGAGATTTAGTTTAGAGTCCAGATTAATAAATGTTGTCTAGTATGAATATATAAAATAATGATTATTACAGGCATTTTTTTCAGAGCCTGGGGGTTATGAATAAAACTAGGTACAAAGATTCTTTCCTAGCCTTTCTGGAGATTTCAGAAAGGTCTTGTTAGCATTAGGACAAATCCTTTCACAATTTCTACAAAAGCAGAGATACCCAACCTATTATGGACAATAGCCCAATGGTAATGACAGTTGCCTTGGATGCATTAGATATTCAACTGGGTTTAAGTCTCTATTCAGCTGGATTCAAAAAAGGAAACTGAACCAAAGTCACATGTCTTAAAGGATAATGCCCTAACTATTAGTTTCTGGGTATTGTAATGCAGATTTCTATCAAGCTTTCTCCTTGAGCAGTTCCATTTTTAATAAATCAGTTCTTTGCTATTTGAAATTGAAGCTTCCTAGATGGTTTTTTTTAACTACCCTTGACACAAGAGTTCTCAAGTTTGATAGAGCAATAATTTCTATCAGAAAGTGTTAACTTGAAAAATTTCCTAGCAGCTTCAACATTTCCAAGAGCAAATGCAAATACCTTTCAGACATCTGTAATCAGTCTTGTTTTTTTTTCCTTTGTGGCAATGCTAAAGAGGGGACAGTGAGATCAGGCCATGCAATCTTTTCCTGTTCAAGATATCAAGTGATTAAAGGCTGGTAAATCATTGCTACTAATCATCCATCAACAAATCTCTCTTACGAAATAAAAATAACAAAATAAGCAATAAAATGAAACCATTTCTGATCTAAAATTGATGAAGTGAAAACACAACAGCATTCATATTACACCGATTCAAATAAACTAAAATCATATAATACAGTTTATCCGTAATTATACAAAATTCATTTTTGAAGACCTCTATTTACCTGCAAAGTTTACCACTCTATTAACTATTAGCATTTGAAATTTTTCTTTTTTGTAGAAATGTTGCCATTTCGTTGCTCTCCTACTCAGCTTTCCAAGTTTTCTTTAAGCTTTCTCTACCCTTCTCTGTCATTGTAACAGTGGGGTTTTTTAGCTATTTATCCCAAATTCATAATACTCGTATCTAAGCACCTCCTTTAACATACTAACACCCATTTCTGTAGCGCAATCAAATCAACACTGTGCTAAGTAGTTCCCTACACTAATAGGTCCCTATGCACACAAACTCATTAACATGGTATTGACTTAGAATCTGTATTAATTTCTGTTCACTGTGAAAGAGGAGATAGCATTAAATTGTGCACAGGGTAGCCTGTCTAAAGACAGACTACAAGAAAGTGAAAATTTTGTGTGTGGAAACATAAATGCTGCCGAATGAACTGTACATAAATCTACCCAGTCAATAATCAGGATATGGACTGCACCCTTCCTACTTCTGCTGACCGCTATCCTACTATATAAGAAGCTCCACTGCAATGCAAATAGACACTAGTGAGGCACAAAAAACCTTCTCTTTAAAAGCAACAGCCTGTCTTGAATATAAGTTTCTCTTCCCATCTCCAACACCCCCAATTTTCCATACTATATAGCAGCATTAGTTCACATTTGGCTATCAAACTAGGTGATACATCTACTACCAGAAAAGTAATGTGAAATGAATCATATTATTCCTATAGTGTTTTAAACAGGTAGAAACAATAATAAAAGAACTGCCAAGGAAATCTACAGTTCTAATTTTATACTGTCTGTAGCTTTTCATACTAAAAATAATTCAAAGATGCCATTTTCAAAATTAGCATTTCTATTAAAAAGAAAACCAGATTCATCCTAATTGTTCTTAGACATTGATGTACCAGAATAATTCCACTAAAGCAGATAAACACGTGAAGAAGGATCCACATTGTGGGACTTAATAAAAACATACATATTGAAAAAATTAGAATGATAGCCTAGGAATTTTGATATCCATTTGCTTCATAACTGCAATGCAGTCAATTTAGTTGATTCTTCCTGAGCTGAGATCTAATACACACTGCTGTACGCAACTGAAAAGCTTTAACACATTTAAAGTGATCTCACTTTTTAGATTCAAAATGCACTGTGTTTGTCTGTGGTTCACAACTGTCAATGCACTTTTGAACCACAAATTCTTCTCATCATCTTGTTTATTATAACACACTTCTTAAAAGCTAACTTTAAAAACAGGTGCATAAAATCCCTCAGTTCTACATTCAAAGGAGCTGTTAAATTAAAATAAATTAACCATAGGCCTAAAAATATGGAGTTCAAAATGGGACATGAGGAGAATTTAGGCACCTTCAGCCAAAATGGTGATCCTCAAGGTCCCTATCTCATCCTGGAGATGTCTATCCTCTGAAGACAATACACTTTTTGATGGTAAAATAGGGAAGAGAGAGGAGCTGCATCTCTGTGCACAGTGAGAGTTTACCTACCTGGCCGGGACTGAATATCTCACAGCACAGCTTATGTCTAAGCCTGACTGGGATCTAGACATGAAGCCCACCCCTGCAGAGATGATCTGAGGAGTCTGATCCAACAGGTCTTCTCAAAGCCAGCCTAAGCCAGCCTAATAAACACCAACCAGGCAGGTTTCCTATAAAATTCTTCAGGTGTTATTTCTTTCTAAAATGGTACATGAGCAGCAGTCATTTGTAGCCTAGCAGCAGGAAAACCAGAAGCAAAACCCCCAGGTCCAAACCTGTTGAGGACTCAAAGCAATGTCTTTTAGCAGAAAGTTCTAATCAATAGGCCACATGCTGTGTTAAATGCTGGGATGAGGATAGGGATATGCAAAAGCTCTCCTGTCGAAGCTGTATCAATGTACAGAAAATAATTAAGAGATTCATTGGGCCAGAGAAAGAACACAAGAGGGAGCAAGAGTCTGTAGCCTAGTGATCCGGACACTCAGCTGGGAAAAGGAGTCTTGGGTTCTTGGCCTTTGCTCCATAGAAGGCTCATACAATTTATCTAACAGTCTTTCCATAATGTAAGTCCTAGCTTGACTCTTGTTATATTTCCCTTCTTGACTCAAGCCTACAAATGACATTTTGTGCAACCACATTTATAAACTTGAATTTTGCATACATCAACATGTCTTTTGTAGGCTTTTAATGTTAAATTTTAAACAGAGAACATCAATAAAACTGGAATGTGTCAAAACTCTAAAGTTCATTTCATATTAATTTTACTTGTAAGCGTATAAAATCCAACAACTTACTTGAGAGCAGGTTAAAACCAATATTAAAATGAAAACATTTATTTACCTATGGAAATAAATGCACTGAATTACTAAATCGGAATTTATTTTTTAATCTCATCTTTTTAAGGATGTGGTAAGATTTTTAAGAAGTTGTAACAAGAACAACAGACTTCTAGTATCTTAATTCTTCTCAGTTTTAGTTTCTGATTTTTACTTCATAGTATTTTCATTTGCTGGTTCTCATTCCCTAGCACAACAGTGCAATATCATGAAGGCAACTGTTTAAATCCAAGCAAGGTTACCCTGAAATTCCCACTTCAACAATTTCATGGACATACTTCTGGTTTTGCTAAACATTCTTTATATAATAGCTTCATTTTAGGCCTAAGTCTACATAAGAGGGTCCCTTTAAATAATATTCCATGCCTTAAAACATATTACAAAAACTGTTATATCAAGGCAAGTTATGCAACAGCTCTCTATGGTTTTAGCATATTTACTCTGTCACGCCATGTGTGAGACTGCAGCCTCCACAACAAAACCTTTACACACTGAAGTCATTATCTCTGTGAAGTCTGCAACTGGCATTTAAAACTTATTGATGGCCTGGGTATTGGTGGCTCAGTAGGCAGCACTCTTGCCGGAGGCCCAGAAGGTCAGAGGTTCACATTCTGCTCAAAGAACAAGTTGGACATATTCCAGGATTGTGTGTGGGCTGTGCTAGACTCCTGAAGGGGCAGTCCTTAGGACAGTAAGTGAAACCTTGTCTGTTCTGTGGATATCAAAGTCCTCTTGGAAATGGAAAAGGAAGAGTAAGAAGCAAGTTTAACTTGCCTGAAGCAAGTGAATGAAAATTACTGTATACTGGGAATTTAGTTGCACGTGCTAAATACATAACAGTACAACGACAGTACACTGAACAGCTTTAAGCAAGCCATTTTCATCTTTGTGGTCAGCACATGTGCAAGAAACAGGCCCAATCTGCCAGGCATGCTCAGTATCAACTAACTTCCTACATACCAGAATGACTTTGGATTCAATTTCACAGCACGGAACTATGAAAAATGCGTGTGTAGTTTGGTAAGTGAGAAGTCTAAATAAAAATGCTTTAACGCTGGTAAAACTTCAGAGCATACTTTAAAATTACTGAAAAAATCTTCAGCCAAATATCCAACTCAATGCTAGCAACATACATAGAGAATAATATAAACAGAGATTCAACCTGCTCTGGTGTTAAACTTTGATACTTGAATATCCCAGATGTCTCCCTCCTCCTCTTCTTCTTTATAGACAGGTAAAGATGGATCTCTTGAAGGAACTGGGGATCACACTCTAGGCAAAGGTTGGACAGGTGATCAATGTACAGCATGAGATTTTGCCGTGGCTATGTGCCTCCAACAGTGACTGGATCATCTGGGTTAGAAAAACAATTCAAAATTGTAATTTTTCGAAGGAACTTATTTAGGGAAAAGTTAGAAAAGGGAGAACAAATTATTTTTAAAACATGCAATGTATAACAGAACTTCTTCCCATAATTATATAGTTAATTTAAAAAAATAATTTATTTCTTATTCAACATTTAGTTCATAAACTGTTTAATTCCTTAGCATTTAGCCATTAAAGCATCGTATCCCATTTCCATTGGCAGAATGTGTTCAACATATACTGATGAGATATCAAGTTATTTTCATAAGTTTCAATTTCATTTTTTGGTGTCCAACACAGCCATACGAAGTGCCAAGGCAAGGCCTGGCACAGTACTTCAACAGGCTTTGGAGCAAGCTACTATTTATTAGTCAAATGGGCTTCTACCCTGTAGTGCACTTCAGGGAAATATGCAGAGAGCTTAATGTTTCTCAATGAAGATTCATCTCCCAACACTCCCTTCATTGTCAGTAGACTGAAGGAGCATTTTCTAAAGGACTATTCAGAGAACTTCAAGTGAGACTTTTTCTTCTAGCATTTAGGTACACCAGATTTTATCTGCCATCACAGAAAAACAAATAATGCCCTTCTTCCCAGAAATATCCATTAGTATAATGGACCTTTAGGTTTACCTTTGGTGAAATCAACCTGTACTTAAGCAACAGTATTTACACATTGTAAGACAGATCATGAATTACAAGCATCATGAGATCTTTAGGCTATCACCCACTTAATGTGTAAGCAATGAGCTTCTTAAACCAAACAAGTTAATGATGTCATTATTTCCAGTTTAGAAACAGAGGAACTCATAACAAAATCCCAGTGCAAATGTGCAAAGAATTATGAGTCCATTTTGTCCCTAAAACATGAAAAGAAGCTATTTCAAGGAATGAAGGATGTCCTCTTAACCTGTGACAACAAATTCGTTTGGTTTTTACTCTTCTCAATAAGAAAGCAATTACATTTTTTTTCCCAATAAAAATATCCTTGTCCATATATAAACACTCCTGGTAATCATGTAATTACCTTACCCAATCAGATTAAATTGCTGTCAGTTGAGTTCCCACTGTTGATTAACTTTTGTGTACTCTAAACCTAAATGAAGTCTTTCGTAAAGTCACTTAGTCATTTACAAAGGTGTCTCTATGATTCCAAAAAATATAACAGCAATATATTATTTGCAGTAATCATCAAATATCCAAGGTCAAGGACAGATCACAGTGGACCCTGTTTTGTTAAAACCCAGAGAAACACAGAATTAAACGGTGTTGCTTATTTTTGTGTTTCTTACCATGACTTCTAAATGTAACAGTAACCTTTGACCCACACACATTAAACACCATAATTATGTAATTAAAACTAATTATGCAATTTAACATACATATTTTTGTCCTACAACAGCCAGGTCAATTACCTCACTCATTGACCTTGGAAGCTTTCACAGTTCAAACAAAACAATGAGGCTTTCAATTAATTTTGAAGTACAAACAGAGAAGGAGCAGCAGAACCACAAGTCTTCAAGCTGATATTGCCTAGACAAATTGCTTACAAATCTCTTTATTTTGTATTACGTGAACTATATTCCTTCATAGAAACTTCTCTCTGCCTGTCTTACATGTGTCTATCATTAGAAATACTAACACGTTTGTGAACAAATCATATATACACATTATTTGCCAAATGCATGCAAGTAAGGAGGCCATACAATACTTTTTTCTTTGTCCCACTTTCTTTTCTTCAGCATGATTTCCTTTTGTTCTTTCTATACTTCTCTACTTCTCTTCCTGATTCACCTTCACTTTCTGAAGTCTTTTTTCTTCATTATCTTCTCTGTTCCATTCCTGGCTGTAAAACTTGATAGCAATTTATATATTATCAAAATGCTGTAGCCACTGTCTTTTCCAGTTTCCACTTGCATCCCTAACCTCATTCACGAGCTGATGATTCTCATCAGGTCTTGGTGCCAGTGGCTTCTGATGATGATAATCCAGAACACTGAGTGAAATCAGGCCTGCAGAAAGCTGCAGATAAAACAAACATGGTACATGCTCTAAAAACAGTTCTAAATTTTCCAGCATAGGAAGTCTGGTACAAGTGACAGACACTTTGTGTAATTACTGAAATATGTTTCACCTGGCTAATGTCTTTATTCCTTTCTTCATTTCAGTAAGCTGAAAAGTATTAAAAATGTGCAACAGGAACTCATGCAATATTACAATGCGTCCAAGGAACTTCTTTCTTTTCATAGAGTAAAATTAACACCATAATTCAACCACATTTTTATTTTTCAGTAAACTAAATCCCATTCACTAAAGAATAATCCTTAAACCAATTATAAGCCCAGGAGCTTTACATTAGAAAGGATGATAGTCCGCTATCCTGTGTTTTCAGTTGCTATCTTTGCCACAAATAGTTCCACTGAAGTTAACAGACTTAGCTGTGACGTAAAGTAACAGTGTATATATAAGTATACCAATCAAGCTTTGTTTTTTCAAAACCTTGTTTTATGTGAGGATCAGAAAATAGCTAGTGTCAAAATACATATGCGAATCTTTGCTGATTGTTTGAAAGTAAAGCAAAAATCTCTACAGCACACTTTGTGGTTCGGTGTCATTTCTAACACCATTTTTGGAGTCCTTTTGGTTCTCTGCTTTCATTAGGCCTGACTTACATAAATGAGCTCGAATAGATATCAGCAAACCTTTGACATAATGGAAACAAGGAGCACTGAACTCTGAATGAGGAGCTACTATGGGAAAGAAACAATTTAAGATGGTCGCAGGCCTTATTGCAACAACAAACCTCAAATAATTGGATCTGATTTACATAAAGTAGAGTAATATATTGAAATAGTGCCCCAAACGTCTGGACAATAGTTTCAAGGAAACAATACAGTGTATAAATTCTATCTGAGAAAGAGGAGGAGATTCCTTATACTCTCGTTTAACAAAAAGGTTCCTTCTGTTTTAAATGGAACATTACAATTCTAATTCAGTTCATAGAGCATCCCAAACAGAGCAGCAAAGGAATCTGTGAAGAAGTCCAAATATGGTGCTATTGAAACAGAGTGGATTAGAGGAATTGGGACAGAATCCTACAAGTGGCTAAGTAGCAGCAGGAGATCAGCTTCACAAACAGCAGGATGCTGTTCTTTCCAGACGTGAGTGACATAATACAGGCATAACAATCAAGATTTTAGCTGATAAATGTACCCATTAGGAAAAGGCCTTGCTGTATAACTTTCATACTTAACAAACCATTTAGGTAAATTCTGTAGGCCTAATTTACACTGGAGAGTATTTTGTCTTATGTGAACATGTCATGCTAATCATGTAGAACGGAATCATTTATAACAGAAAGACTGTAATTTTTGAAGAGCCTTAAGGCAGAAAGCACAAGAGTATTTGCTTAACAATTCAGTAAATGGATAAAGCCAAAAACTTTTGAAGTGTGATACAGCTTCAATTCTGTCCTGAGCAATTCAATCTATATTAGGTTAAATATACATAAAAAATATTAGCTCCAAATATCTAGGATATCTACAATGAACAAGTAACAGAATCTATGTAACCTTATTAATTATCCATAAATTGCATATTATAGCAGTAGTATTGGAGAAATTTTAAGGTTCTGAAGGCACCTGTAAAGGACATACTGAGTATCAAAACAAGATGCACTTACTGAAAAAAAGGATCAACAGATTATCTTAATTTCTAAATTCGATGGAATTTTATAAAATCACAATTTCATTCTAAATATCTATTTTCCACTCACACTATTTTTAAAATATTTTTTTAAAAGGCCAACATTTCAGTTACTTTCCATCTTATGCTCTGAGTAACCAGATAAAATGCATTCAATAGCTTTTTCGCAACAGTATCTTGACATTTAATAGCCTGTGAGGGACACCCCAATCCCATGTATTCATCAAATCTGTTTTTGAACCAGTAAAAACTTTGGCAACTCACAGCATCATGTAGCAAGAAATTCCACAGAATTTCAGTTTATAGGAAGAAACATTCATCCCCCACCCTCCCCACGTTTTGTTTTGTTTTTTAAACTCCCCAGCTGCTACTTTTATTTGATACTCAGATTATTCATAACATGATGGTTAGTAAGTAGCTGTTTTGAATTCACTTCTTCATAAGGGATGGCTTTATATTTTCTAGAAAGTCACAGGTATTTGCTTAAACCTCATTAGTTTTCCCATTATCAACTGTTCAGTTTTCATTCAGAAATCAATTTAAGAGGCAGCTGTGCATTTGAGAACCTAAATTAGAGTGATTAAGGCAGGACAGAGAAAAAGCCAACCACAAGCTCAAATGCAGAGTTCTCCTGCCATGGCTTAGGCAACCACATTTGCAGAAGGACACCTGAAGACGGTATTCCCTAAGACCTTTCTCAGCACATGACCAGAAGTTCATCTATTATCTGATCATAAAACAGGCATCTCATATTACATAATTGGGTGAAGGAACATGACAGATGATGTCTGTATTTTGATGATTGGATGGACAGGTAAATAGATCTATGGTAATTTCTTCAGGAGAAAGACAGATTACAGAGTAGATCCACTTCTTGCTAGCCGGCACCAGTCTATGGATCTTGACACAAGTTTTCCATCTGTGATGTTGATGTGTACAACTTCTGGAGAACTTTCATAAATGTGTATGATTAGGAATTTGAAATTATATACAGACAGCCGCAGTACTCAGCAGCTCTAGCTCTAGCTGCCTGCTAGCTGAGAAACAACTCGACAACGCTGACTTTCTATTACCTGCAGCATACTGCAGTTACTGAAATATGTAGTCATCTTGTTCTCATCACCACAGGGAGTGTGACTTATTTACATGTACTGCATGTATTGCACATTTATAGCACGTTTGGTACAGAGCAGAGCAGCTCTGTAAAAGCTGATTAGGACATGCTGAACTAAAAATTGGACACTTAGTGAGTATCTGTGTTTTGGCCTTTCCCCAAATGTCTTCCCCCTATAAAGTGAGAGAGGACAGCTGCAGGAGACTAACTTTTTGCACACAAGAGAGTTCTTTGCTCTCCTTTTGAAGGTATTACTTGCATGTTATTACATTTACATAAAGGATCTTTATTCTTTCCCATATATAGTAAATTGCACTCCCATATGTGAATGCCGTATAGCCATTTCCCCCCCCGGTACAAAACAGAATTATCCTCACTGCCATTCAAGCTTTTTTTTTCCCCCCATTACAAAGAATTGATGCAAATCTATTTTTGTTTGGTCTGCTTTATGCTGACAGCAATTAATTCCAAAGCCTATAGCACATACAAGTATCACATATGTTTTTAATCTATAAGCAAGTTATCCAATTATTTTAGGTAAACTTTATGATCACAACCATTCTTACCAACTCTGATACGATAGGTTATTTTCTTCTTAATGGCTTAAGACTCATATACACTACTATGGGGAATATACTCTTGGACATTCCTCATGTTTTGCCTCCTGATCTTGAAATAACAACATAGTCAATGAGCACATTTTGTTTACACTTATTAGTAAAGCATGCTGGGAAATAATATTCCATGCCCTAGGACTCATACAAGTTCTCCTTATAAAGAGAGCTTGTGTAAATCACAAAGTTGACAAATTTCATGGATTAGCTATGGTGAAAATATCAGATTTCATGGTTTAAAACAGATTAATAAGAAAATCATACTGGAATCCTATTATCCAAATTCTTGCATGTTGTTGAAGAATGAAATGAAAAATAGTGATAGTTCCAGAGTTCTTTCACTTATTTACACTTGCACTGAGTCAGATATAGAGTGTAAATCTTTTTCATCAACCATTTGCCTTGTAAAACCTCTGAAATCTATATTTAGCTACATTAGGCAAAATACACTAGAACCAGAACATCAGGCATTATAGAGATGATAGTACATTCAAGCTACTTCAGGGCAATTTTTTCATCAAATCATCCTGACATGAAAATACTTTGTCACCTTATAGAAAAACTTTAAAAGAAATAAACTTCGAAATGCAAGCTGCTGTTTATAGTATAATTTATGTTTGTTGAACATAAATTGAAAATTAGGGAATCGCCTAAAGAAGTTCCACATTAACAGAAACATTTTGGGTATTCTGGTAAAAACATAAAATTCATACCAATGAAAAACAACATTTGGAGTTAAGAGAAACTATCAGTTTTCATGTAAAACTTCATGGCTTTTAAGTCAGGATGATGATGTAATTTAAAGTGAGGCCTTATTTTAAAAAGAGGTTACATATAACCATGTGATTTAAAGAGACCTGTTGACTATATAACTATTTGGCTTGATGCCTACATCTCTTCTACTTAGTTGTATAGACCACTTGTCATCTGTATGTATGAAGACAGTCAATTTGTCAGACATTTGCTCTAATTCTTTTTCTTTGTCTTCTTTACAATATCCTTCATATACCTCCTGGTCATCAATATCATATATCTGACTGGAGGATGGAAATCCATTTGTGTCTCAGTCTTATTTTCTTTGCATGCAATCCTCCTGGGTCTTATAGGATGTACTTAATAAGAACCACATTATTCTGCTAAAGGAAGTCCTTGAGCAGACTTTGAGAAGCAGTATGGCAAATTAGTTTCAGAATGTGGAAGGTCAGGTTGGAAACAAAAAGCTGCAGTTATCTGCAGTATTTTCTGCAGTTCGAAAAGTAAGAAAAAGAGATCTAACTTTCAAGAAAGGATTTGTTTGATGCTTTTCCTTTAGGAAACTGGAGTAATTTATCCACAAACAATAATGTGTTGGACATTAGCTGAAACTAATTAAAATTAGCTTTTAGTTAGATTCACATTTTTAACATATGATAGATCACGCTTCTCTTCCAAGTGTATTTAAACACTTCTGCTTCCACAAACTTAGAATGGTATTTGCAACAAACTCTCTACCATTCAAATATTTAAATTCAGAAGTGTGTTTGAGTTTGAACATAAATAGCCCTTTAGATGGCTGGAAATGCCAGGTTTATAGCTGTCCTTTCAACCTTAATTCTGCCCCCTGGTGTCTATAAATTATGGTTATTTCTGACTAATGATCACACGTTATTTTTCACTTTAGGATCTCAGTGTCATTCTGTTCCCAGGCTAAATGTTTCTTACAGACTGAAGTTGCCTTTCAATACTACCAAAGTTTTAAAAATTCTGCCTTTGTCAAGCATATCCCTGAAACTATGTTATTATTTGTTTCCTGGCCGCCTCTGCGCTGCTCATCACCATATCTGGATATCTCTAGAACACTAACAAACCGATTTCTGGATCTTCTTTGTGATATGAAAAGAGCATTATTATCTGTGTGGGAAAAGATGGTGCACAGACACTGGGCACAGTTTCAAAAGTCTTCTGTTTGCTGCAGATGTCTTGGTTGTTTGTGCCAATGTGTTAGGTTTACTTGTGTAAAGTTCATTGTTTTTTATAGTCCTTTTCATTTTTCAAACAGTTATATAGATTTTAATATGACATATCTCTATAAAATACAATTTATTATCCTCATTTTGAGGATGTTAAAATGTGATTTTTGCCTACGCCACACTGAAAACCATAAGAAACTAAAACGCAGAAGCACTGAGTTTGCTCCTGATGACCAGGTAGTTTTACAACCATAATGGCAGTGTTTTCATTGCTCTGAGGTACTGTGAATGCTCTATACAGCTGAGACAAATCATGACTGAAATACACACAAGTTCACACAATACTTGTATTTCTGTCTACACAATTTTTAGCACATAAGAAATCTGTAGCAAGAGAATAGATAGGGCTAAGTTGATCAATAACATTATTGTCTGTCCCTCCCACAGTCACTGCCCCTTTTAATATGGAACTCAAATATGTTAAACATAATGGATAGCAAGCATGTCACAGCAGTAAGGTGCTACAGAAAAGGTAGTAAATGGCTGTAGAACTGAAAAGCGCTGTAACATGCACCAAAAAGGGCACTAAAAAAAACCCTATATAAGCTGCTTTAAATCTGGCACTTCCTAACTTCCAGAATTTTGATTTACACTATAATGTCCATTTAATGAAGCCATTTGGTTGACTTGCAATGCATATTTACCGTATTAAGAGACAAGAATTACAGACAACTTCAATGACGGCTCATCAGCATCAGAAGCAAAGTTTGAGCTCTTAACAGTGACAGCTGAAATACAGATACACACCACCTAAAAAAACAAGCCTGTGGTTATTGATGATCACTTCCAATTACAGTGCTATGCACTGAAAGAAAATGCTGCTAGCTTATATACCTGAGAAAATGAAAGCATTTTGCTTTGCTTTTTTTATTAAGACACACTAAAGGATAAATCCATCATTCTGAACAAAATTTGAGAACCCTCTCTAGAGTGGCCACATAAACTAAAAAACTGTGAAAGTATGCATTTTATTCTTTAAACTTACCAGCTTTAACTCCTATTTTGAAATGAATATGATCCAAAACTCAGCTGGACTTATAAGGAGCTGTTTTCTTTATTTCACAGTTAGGTGACATACAACTTGAAGGAGTCTGAACAGTGCATATGACAGGTTAAAAATACCTATCTACTCTGCTTTACCATCTGGTTTTCAATCACACAGATCTCAATGGATTTCTCATTATCTGTTTTAACATCAGTAAATTAGAATCAGCTACACAATTTAATTACATAAATGTCTTTGTAAAAGCACTGAATGCATCGTTAAGACCCAGTAATAGTCTCAGTCAAGTCTATCAAAACCCTCCCATTTTCTTTGGCAAGAGCAGATTAAAACTGAAATGCTACAAAAATTCCAATTTATGCTCCAGTAGTGAGCTTATGTGGTTTTTGTCTGTGTTTCATTCTCCTCAGTGATGAAAAATCATTATAATCAGGTTTTGGCTATTAACATTTTGGGGTGCAAGGCTTGCAAAAAATATGTTTGATTTTCTATTGACACTGAAATGAGAAAAAACCCCACAATATTTCCTTTACAATTACTAAAAAGAAAAAAAAAGGAATAAAAATTATTTTACTAAATTTGGTCAAAACTTTTATATAATAATCTGTCCTGCCCTTTCGCATACACTGAAAGAAGTAACCCGTGTTTGTAAAGTGTTTTAATGACCTCAGATGAAAATTACAGAAATGCAAAGCAAGTATAATTGTTGCTATTATGATGAAAATGTCTAGTTCTACTCACTATGCTCACTGCCCTAAGTAACACAGTGGGTAGCCTGTTATTACTAAAGGAATAAACTTTTTCATCAAACACTCTTTATAAAAATATTTCCCTGGAAATGTAACACAGCATGTAGCAAGACTACTACAATTTTCCATCAACTATGAGTACATGCAGCAGAGGTACTGTATTTAGATAATTTTACTTGAGCTTTTTGGCAATAGTTCCTCTCAAGGAAACCTACATTAACCTGAAATTTAGAGTCTGTTATCCCCAGGCCAGCTTCATTGGAATTTTTAATATGGCACTGTCTATTCAACAGTTGTGTGTAAAATGCCAATAAACTGGCCAGAAAAGAGCTGAAGGGCTAATTGCCTTTTAACTCCACTGTGATGATAAAGTCACGTAGAAAGAAAGGAAAAACTCCCACTGCTTTAACAAGTTTATCTGACTGCCACTTTAACATTCTCTGTCTGCATTCACTTTAGTGAATTCACCAATAAAAGGATAAAAGCATTCAAAATCCTATACCCTCAATAACTAAGAAAGTCCAGATTCAAAACGTCTGCGCTGCTCGAATCAGACCATTAGGTCAGTAAGCCTTTTGCATGGCACTTGGTTTCACCTATACAGTATATACCAAGAAAAAATTTTCCTTTTGAAGCAAAAGATTATAAATCCTTAGGAAACTGGAGTGACAGAAGAAAAGGAAGGATACCGGCTTGAAATAATAATAAAAAGCAGAAACTGCTTCTCACAGATGAAGGGTGAAATAGTGCCAATCACATCAGTTCTGAAATCCCCTTTGACTTTGATAGGTCAAGTAATTAATTGCAAAATAAAATATAATATAGGAAAATATAGCACCATTTATTTTTTAATCCTCGATAAATATGTAATTTCAATTTTTAATTATTCTCTGGTCCTTCAACCATATTTTATATTCTTCTTTTCTATATTTCCCTCTTCAAAAATCCAGTTTATATTATTTTTTTTTTCATCTGATTGCGAATGAGATTTTCATTTTCAAAACCCTAAATCTGGTTTTCTGAACTTTTTGTGCAGTTCTTGGTTAATTTCTTAGTAAATAACAATTAAAAATAGGCACCAAATAATGTCACTTATGGAATAAATCTTCACAGATAAAAGGCATATTTTCTTTGCCAGCTGAGTGATAACTCTTCTTGACCTACCCAATTCCACAAAACTACATGATTATTAAAAGATCTTTCACAGAGTAATTGAAAGGAAGAAACTAATGGTCACTTAATTTTTTGCTAGATCTTTATTTTCACTTTGACCAGAGAAGGAACAAAATCAGCTCATCTTGAACTGACCTGTTCCACTTATTAAAAAAAGAGCAGCAGTAAAGGCATTGTGATTGCCAGCTGCAAACCACCAAGTGTTGTTTTTCTACTAAAAAAATCTCTTCTATGTTTTTCTTATTGCAACCTGGACACAGTAAAAAATTTGAAATCCAAAGGAACTTCTATAGAAAAGAATACTGTTAATACCAAAAATTCCTCAAGTACTCAAGCAAATGTTGTATCAGATTACAGTACAACTTAAAAGCAGAAGTTCAAACTAAAAATGAAGCGTCCTTCAAAACAGACTTAAGTGCATTAGAGCCTATGAGTTAATGTACTTATTTGCATACAGTTCTGCATTTCCTTTCTCCATCGCTCATAACTTGTTTCAGATTTTGTTATTTCTTTCACATTTGAACGTACATTTTTTCACATTTGTGTGATGACAGACTGAATGTGATGGAAGTACAGTGAAATGTTAGGGGGAAAATGAAAACAAAAATTAACTAAAATTTTCAGTTTACAAGATAGCAACAAAAATAAAGAAAATTTAGTGCTCAGGGAGACCCAGAATGTACATGTTCACAGTGCAAAATAAACCACTTGGCTATTCCTCCAAAGTTAAAAATGCCAGTACCTAAGGGAAGTACTGAATTTTCCATAACAATACACTACTTTTAGGTTGTCACTGCAGTTCAGGGGTATTCTTAAAGCTCAGATCTTTGTTACTAGATTAGAAAGCAGAGTAAACTAAAAGCTCAAGCTAATCTAGGATAAACTTCTTTTCCACAGTTCAAAGGCATTGGCCTTTCCACAGGTTCAATTGCAGGTTTCTTTGAAGATGTGCTCTAAAGTTCATTAAAGAAATTTCACTGACTTGAACTGATTTCAACATTAAAAAGATAATGTGAGACCTTCTTTGTCAGAAAGAACCTGACAGACTGACTTTGAAGCTTTTTTTAGGTGGTATTAGATTATTCTTTTATTCTTCCACTAAAAGCCTTCTTTATTTAAACAGTTCTTTATGTTTAAATCCTTAAGAAAACTTTAAAAATTAAATTAAAAAACCAAACTTGAAAATACAGATTTTTTAAAAAAAAAGTTTAAAAAAAAATTAAAAAATCATTAACTTTTTTTATAGAACCCAAACTCAACATCTCTGATTTTTTCCCCCTCATTGATTATTCATAACAATATATCCAGGCGGTAGTGTACTGTCAGCTATTGCTTATACAGCATCTAATCAACTGCTGGCTTTAAGAATTAAATATTCAGATAAATGTACACAGCCTTGTCATAATAATAGGTGCTTCACAGCCTGTGTGCCAATAATAATATGAAGAGGAAAACTAAGATTTTCTCAACTTTTGCTGAAACCAAGAGGCACATTCGCTGATTACAACTCCAGAGTTATACTTGATCATTAAGATAAAACTTTTGGTTTTTACGCTAGGGTGAATGCTAATCTCATTCAGAAAAAAACTGTAATTGTTGATATCTTAAGAAGGGCACTTCTATCAACAAAGTAGCTTAAGGGGAAGCTCTGCCTACAGAACGCGCATATAAGCTTTGTTACAAAATAGCTTGCAATGTACCTAATACTTCGCTGATGACACGAAAAAAAAGAACAAACACAAAAATTCCCGAATTAAGGGTAAGCCTATCAGCATCAGTTTTCAGAATAACCAGGCACCCTCTAACTTTCTAGCAACACAAGCTGTAGTTCCTGGTTACTATAAACTTCAGACTTCTGCACCAGACTCACAGAATGGTATTCTTTCAATTCATTTCACTTCATGTTTACTCTGAATACTAACTTCCTGACCAGATCCTGTCAAATAAAAACCTCATCATGGAGCCTCACAACTATTGTTTTGTAAATGCTGCTGATGCATGGAACTTGCCTTCTTGGACAATAAATTCTACATATATAGGTCAATTAAATACTTCCATTGCCCCAGAAACTTGCCTGGAAGACAAGCCAAATATTCTGGAAGTACTCTGTTCCACCTTCAAACTATTCTACTTTATGAGAAAATCCTAAACAAAGAACTGTCATATGTATGAAGGTTTATTTGAAACACATCATCTTTGGCTTTTTGATGTATTCTTTGTTACTCTTTCTCTTCATAAAACCACACAGCTGTCTCTTTAGGCCTATTTATTTACTTTGCTTTTTTGAGTTCAAGATTTAATCTTGTAGATTAAAAAAGAATACGCCAGAACTACCTGTCAATGTTGACACACTTTAGGCCTTGTAGTAAAAGCCGTTGAGCTATTCAGCTCACTCAAAAAACCTGTGTTTTATCAGAATAAAATCATACAATCGTAGAATGGTTTGGGTAGGAAAGACCTTAAAGCTCACCCAATTCCAAACCCCTGACACAGGCAAGGACACCTTCCACTAGACCAGGCTGATCCAAGCCCCATCCAAGCCAACCCTGAACAGTGCCAGGGTTGGGGCATCCACAGCTTCTCTGGGCAAGCTGTGCCAGTGCCTCACCAACCTCACAGTAAAGAACTTCTTCCTTGTATCTAACATAAATCTTCTTGTTTATGACTGATACACGTACACATACTAAAGACAGAATCATAGAATCAACTTGGCTGGAAAAGACATTTTAAGATCATGAAGTCCAACCTTTACCCCAGGACTGCCAAGACCACCACTAACCATGGCACTGAGGTCCTTGTCTACATGGTTTTGAAACACTTCCAAAAGTGTCTGGGATGGAGATTCCACCGCTTCCCTGGGAAGCCTGTTGCAATACCTGATAAAACACCGAAATTCACATTGAAGCTACTGTTATTTAGCAAATCGCTTGCTGTATATTCAACCTCTTCTAGCATTGAACAAGCAAATATTTCACTGATGAAGACGACATTGAGAAGCTGATCCTTCTGTCACCCAGCTTAATGGTAACCACACGATGTGATTAAAGCTTAGCCACGTACCAACAATTTTTTTTTTTTTAATTTACACAATAAATTTCCAGAAGTTTACCTGGCACCTTGCATACAATCTACTTAAAGGGCATTCCACACACAGAAAAACAACCCTCCATGGTGTAGCAACATCACCAGCTTAAAAGTTGAAAGAAGCAAAATGTAAAAAGTTCCAGAATTAAGACTACCTGTTCAGTTTGAGTTTTGCCACTTACTAGATATTAGCTAAGATACAGATCTTAACTCTGCATGTTTTTTGTTTCTCCCCAGGACTCCTTCCTCAATCATTACACAAAATGAATGTCAGGCCCTTGCCCATGACCAACTAGCCAACATTTTTGATACATCTTATCTTTAAGCTTTGTTAATTGAATACTATTCAAACACTACCGTCAAAACAAAACTGTTCATTTCACTTCAGGCTTTTCTAGAGCATTCTTTATTATGACATTATTGGATTCGTTCACCTGAGTATCTGAATGATTGGATGACTTGTACTTACCCTAATCTCTTGACTCTCTTCAGTTACCACCATTAAGGATTTTGTTCAGCCAGTTCTGATTTCCCCTCCATCTTCTGTATTCAATCATTTCATTGATGCACTCTGACCTGCACTATGCCCATCAATTCCCATCTCATGATCTCCTGCTTTACAGTTTAGCAGTCCCAATTCTTCTTCGTCTCCTGAACCACCAACCATTCTTCTCATCGGTTTGCACAGCTACCTTTAGCTCTACCTTGCCCCTACAGCTGATTTACCCATTCTTTCCTATTCAGTTACATTCCCAAACTCTTTTTCCTCTCGCTTCAAGTCTTTCATCAGTCTTAGTCCTCTCTGGATCTTATTCTTCCCCCTTAAATCAACCCATTGAGAAAAATCACACCTACAGACTGCCAAATGACTCAGAAGATATAGGAGGAAAAATTTCTCACCTTCAGTTCTGGATCTGCCATGACAGAAGCCGACCCAAACTGAAAATAAGGGAAATCTTTCTCAGCCGCAGAGCTGATGATGCAGATGGTATCCTAGTTGCTAAAACCTAACGATCTCATGGAAAGTGAGATTCTTTTAAATTACCTAATTTTAACAAACTTTTACTTGGACAACAAAATGCATATCCATGAAATACATACTCCTGAACTGCTAAAACTCAGGACACCATCTTGAAGCAATTGGATCACTAAATCTTTTCAAAGAAGTTGCCACTTTTATGGTTTATAGTTTGTTTCCCCATCTATTCTCTCTCTTGGAAATAACTGAGACTTTTCAGCTAAGCACATGGAACCATTAGTGCAGAATATAAGCTCTTGAGACAGATACCTCACTTGGCTCATGTCCCAAGTAATTTTATAAAATTATCAGCTAAAAGAAAGAAATATTTTTTTTTTTATGGGAAAGGTCAGACAGCCTTTAAAAGAAGAAAGAACACTAGTCATGTCTCTAAACTGCGAATATATAATACAGATAAATAAACCCATACTACTGCTTTATAGTAATAACACAATTAATATGTTTATTTTTGCTGTTAGAGCAAGAACAGGAGTCTTGAAGTGTTGTAATTATAAATTAAAAAGATACAGAAAATCTTGGTTCACAATTATTTGTTAAAACAGCTGAAAAACTGTATTAAAAAACCCAGCAGAGCAAGTTAATAAATACTGTAAGAGTTAAACAAAAAATTATATGTTGATATAATTATAATATTATATCATATTATTATCAATATATTTAATATAGTAATATTAAATATATTATAAGATATATTTGATATATTTTCCAGGTGTTGATATAAATGTTCAAATATTGACGTAATTTTGCAAAGGACAAAAGAATCCCTTCAGCATGATAAGAGTAAAAAATTGTTGCATGCATAAATTTTCGAAAGAAGTGAAAAGGATATATAACATTTGAAAGCTACAGTATTGCCAGAGAGAATGTTGCTGGTTAGAGCTGATTAAATACATTTAAAGCGATCTTATTCAGTTGAGAATTGTATTTTACTTTTAAAATTGTGTAAAATATTACTTTTCGAAATGATGTTGGGGCACAATTAAGTCACAAACCACGTCAATACAAATACAAAATAACTTACGAACAGGTCATAAAATACTTGTAGTTTCTTGAACTAGAAATATAATAGTTGTTGCTTACAAGTTTAAATTTATTAAAAAGCGAAAACATTTGTTTCAATTACCAGCAGATACTGGTTAAGATTAAAGGTGCAATCAAAGGCGTCCCAGAGGAACATAATGCTTAGACTACATACATAATAACTAAAAAGAACGGGCTGTTTTACAACACCCATACACTTCAGCAGTAAAGGTAAAACCTGCTTTTATAGTTCGATGTAAAAGGCAATGGCTGACTTTCAACTGACACTGATGGACTGTAGATCACACCTTCAAACCCAGCTGGATGAATTCCAGTTTTCATAGGTGTGATATCACTATCAATATTGCTACCCAGTCAAATAACTGACCACTGACATCACACCCAAATTGTAAGATTTTATTTTGAGCCCATAGTTTAATACTACAGTGTACCACGAGGGCCCTTAAAGCATTTCCTTTTAATTTTTTTTCTTCTGTTAGCTGGATTATTAACTGTATTAGCTGTATTTCCTATTCCGCATGTAGGAAATACCTGCTCATACCAGTAATACCTTGTCTAACTGCAAAAAAAAAATGACAGGAAACTATCCACTATCCTACACTCCATAAATACATCAAGCTCTCAGGCACATAAACGTGAGACCCTGTGATCCCTGCTTAAAACCAGATAGATCTCTGTTAGAGTATTTTGGCTCCTTCTACAAACACCCCACCATTAAATCTGATTCAACTTAATCCGGTTTAAAATTAAAGTAATGGTCACCTGCTATTATTTACTTTATTGAATATGAATGCTTACTATAAAAGAACCAAAATCAACTAAGTAGGAGACATGACAGCAATCACAGCCATTTGAAATACAAGATTTGTCTTTTTTTAACACAGAATTATAGAATAAAAATAAAAATATTTTAAAGTCAGACTTATTTTCTGAGAAAAACAAAAATGGTTGTCTGTAATGTCTGTTGAACTCAGCAAGTTGTCTGTCTTTTTCTTTAGGGCAAGGACCATTCATAAGAACACAAATACATTTTATCTTCCTTGGGATCTTGGGAATAACTGCTCTTTTCCTAAGATACTGTATATTAATTTTATGGGAATGCTATGAGAATTCCACCTCATTAAATTAATGCCTCATATAAAATTCAAAATTGTTGATTCTCACGGATGATGGTGTACGGAGAATAACTTTGTTAAACTTTTAGCCTATTAATTTCTGCATCAGAATTTCATTTTTGTAAAAAAAGTTAGTAGAAGACATTGGTCTTTTTCTTTTTTTTTTTTTTTTTACTCGATGAACTAAGGAACATAAAAAAGCCTTGTTTGCTTTTTTGGTTTTGTTAATTTTTTTATTTCAAAGGTAAAAAGCCCAAACCACATTTTAATCACTTCATTTTCACCTTAAGATCAACAGAGTCTGAAACCCCAGCCAAGTCCAGGATACACTGTTCCAC
Source organism: Psittacus erithacus (assembly GCA_009867235.2). NCBI lineage: Eukaryota > Metazoa > Chordata > Aves > Psittaciformes > Psittacidae > Psittacus > Psittacus erithacus. The sequence goes on along the minus strand of WYDI02002769.1, from coordinate 23,680 downwards.
TGAAATTACACATTAATTAAACCACCTTTATTTCTACCAAGATTATTTTTAAATAACAACTGCAAGAATCCCTTAGCTGTAGATGTTCAGTTATATTTAGAATTGTAAAGAACTTTCTCTTTTCCTTTTTGAGGAACATGAAGAAATATATACATCGGAAAACATTTTATTAAAATTTAGTCATCTCATTCCTGGTTTTTTGTACCACAAACACATGCAGAAATGTATAATATTCAGTGTAGACATCTCTAAAAATGAAAGGCAACAGAGTATAAGCCAGAGTCAAATTCTTTCCCAGCATTAATTCCACCCCTTTTTTCCTCCACCATGCATTCCTGCCCCTTCTACAACAGTCCTTGAAGTTGAGCAGCTTGAAATCATATGTCTGTCCTTTAAGCTGCTAGGTATGTGGAAACAAAGTTTTTAGGAGACCCATAAAATCAAACAAGATCAGACAAAATTATCTGCTGCTGATCTGCACTGATACATTACTGCTAGTCACTAAACCAGCCACTTTAGGTCCTGAAAAACATCCAAGGGGCAATGAACCGTGATACGCAACTTCATTGAAAGCTAGTTAAGCACATTAACAGACAAAAAAAGCATTTTCGACCTCCTTGGTTGTCATCTTGGAGAACATTAAGAGTGATTACTACCTCTTTAGCACTAGTAGAGACCAAATTAAGTACTACAGCATGACAGCTCTTTCATTACACAAACTTATCTGCTGACTAAGAATGCATTCAACTATTTTTTTAATTCTGGGATACAGATGATGCCACAAAATTTGTAGAGAGGCCCACCTGAAGAAAACAAGGCTGTACTTCAATCACCTTCTCCACTGTCATGTCTGTGCAGATGCCTTCCCCTGTATCTCCAAGTATCTGAGATCACACCAAAACGTGGTTGTTTGGCTTTCACTACTCCTTTTTTTCCTTTTGGAACACACTGTATTAGACACTGATTTACCTCCCACTACAGAGCTGCAACCGAGCAACTATGTTTTCTTCTCACCCCTCTGCCCTTTCTCCTATATCACACAACAGAGTGTGTTCTCCTTTTAGGTTTATACCTGCTAAGGCAAAAAAGAGATTGAGGGTATTGCAACAGTCTTTTAAACAGTGTTCCAAATCTTTTTAGATCACCTGCTAATTCTAAACGAAATTAGAATTAGCCACAATTGTAGAATTAGTCACAGCTCCCTTATATTTACTATTAATGACAGCATGAAAAAGTGTGTAAAAGCTAAATATTGAGTATGTATTTGTGCATGACCTTCCAGGGAAGGTCTTATCTTGGAGGACAGCAGTGTGCAGGTGAGCAAGTTAAATCTTCCCTACTTTATAATGAAACTCTTAACACTTCTCCAGGTCATTTGCTTTGTATTACTCCTTCATGGTTAAAGCCATGAGAAAACACTGATAATGCCAAAGTCCCTCCATGCCATTAAGGAAAATATATCTTCAAGGGATTCCTTCAACAGATCCAGAATGTTTTGTTAAGCTGGAACACTGCATCTTAAAATGAAGGCTTCAGAATAACAGAATCCACTATTATTTTTTTATGTTTGTCTTCCCTGTTACAAATTTCTCTCTTATCTGTCCTGTGAGGTTTTTTGTGCAAAATATATGCTACAATTAGTTCCATCACAAGTTTCCAGTCATCCTAATGGGCTACTTACAATTTTCAATCCCTGAATGTTATTACAGTGGCTTCTAAGCACTTCATCCCATTTTTCTCTAGTCACAACTGTTAGTTTTGCCTGCTTTACACTCTTCACTTATCAGACTCCTTTTACTTCTGCATCCTGCAAAAGTCATGTTTCTAACTTCCACTTTCTCTGCTCCTGCTCTCATTTTGCAAAATATCACTGGAAAAAGCCCCTTATCTATGAGGCTTCCTTTGCTACAAGTCGTTCTTTTCCTCCATTTTTAATAGGCTTACTTCATTAAAATTATTTCTACTAGCCATGAATCATTCCAAGATCCAGATATTTATGTGCCTTTCCTCAAGTTAACATCCAGTCATATTGTCACTACCTTTGCATTTTGTCACTATCTTTGACAACCTTTTCAGCTTGTCTCATATTGCCATATGAGTTATCTGACAAAATGGAAATATCAAAAAGAAAAGATGGAAACAAAAAAAAATTTAAAAAATGCAACCATATGTAGATGTGGGACAAAAGAGGTACCAGGCTGTTGAAGCGGTAAAAACTGAGAGAGCACATAGTTTACCATAAAAGTGATAAAACCCAGAATCTTCTAGGTTAGATGCATTAGTTCAGAACTACAAAAAATGTTGTTTCTTTTATCCATTATTTGACCTATACACTTACTTGAGAAGAGATGAAAAATAAACCAAAGACATGAATCATAATTTGTTTGTTTTTCCTTATGAGATAAAATTAGACAAAATGGAACCTTTGAGAGTTATTTCAAGTAGAAGTAAATCCCAGTTTACTGCTGCTGTATTTCAAATGGTCAGGATAAATACATGAAGAAACAACTTAAGGGGTTGAGAATAAAACAGAATAAGAAATAAGACTATGGATTTCTGATTGATGTGATGAAATTATTAAATGCATTAAAACTTAATAGATTAAGTCAGCTATAGCAATACTCACAATATATAGAAAATACTATTATAAAGTAAAATACAATAAAGCCACTGGCATGCCCTTGTTATGCATTGCTTATTATCTGATTATGACAGTGTGTGGGTTAAAGGCATAGCTATAATTTTGAATCACATTCCTAATTATGAATCTTGCAAGCTATCATCTTCTAATATTGAAATATTCACCCTTGATATTAATTTTCTAGCTTCTTTTTAGACTCAATTTAATTAGGAGCATTTGAAAAACATTTTGACTCTAATGAAATAACTTCTTTATTGTTCTTCCAACAGATATACCAGCCCTGTCCTCAAAGACTCCAAAACCTTTGGCTAAGAGAACGAGCATCTTTTAAGCCTTTGATGCTTTGGATATTTATCTTCTCTGTGTACATCAAGGAAAATAAGCAAATAAATAAATAACACAACTTTGAACTGCTATGCCATGAAGTAGCAAACAAAGATATTTGACAGAGGTATGTTATGGTAAGTATACAAACATCATATATACAGTACAATGCCACATGCTTAAAACAAAGGCAATAAGAGCCACCATATTGTGCCATACACAGTACTGTGGCTTTAAGTCTCTCTAAACACACAAAACATAGATCAATACGATGCATATTAAATCTATGTCTTCATCCTTTTTTTGACTTTGATCATTGGCTCAGAATAATTTTTTGTTAGGGTTTTGGGTTGTTGTTTTTTTTTCTTTTGAAGTATAGGGTGAAAGGAAAAGCAACAATCACAGAATGGTTTACAAAGCAAATGATCAGGTAGGATCATTGGAACACTTACGGGCACTAACTTTCTCAATTACTTGCACTCCTGCCATGCCTGATTAGCTCCCTATATTCTCAAAGACATCATCATCATTTATGAGGCAGACACAGTAACAAACTGAAACTAAAAAAAAATCTTTTCCACTACTAAATTCTGGAGGCTTTTCCCACATTGAAAACTCCATGGGAGACATCACTAGGGGAGGCACAAAATGATCCAGGAGTCAAAAACATGTTCAGTAATGTAAACTACCCATTAATAGCTCTCTTACATCTATACAGTAAGTAGCTGTAGTGCACGCAACAAAACCAAGGAATGCTAGTTAAGTTGTGGATCTCAACTGAATTCAGCCTCTTGTTTCAATAGCCCTTCCCTGTCTCCACATTTTTCATTGAGCTGCTGCCTTTACTAAGAGGCATTATTCATCACTGTCTGTAAATAACGACAGCTATGATGACAGTATTCCTCTAGTAATTTCAAAAATTACTACTCCTGCAAAGGTTTATTAGATAATGACTGTCTTATTTTCTGTACGAGCAAACATTTAGTGTGCCTACAACATACAAACTACAGATCTTTTTACTATGAACAACAAAGTATCTTTCAGAGACAAAAAGCCATAAAAGCAAACCTACATATCAATCCTAGCAATATACACTTTTAGAGGTATTACCATTTCTACACCTACACACAAAAAGTGAATTACATCAGGTATTGAGGGCTTCTGGAAGAGATATTCAGATTATCTATTTGCCCCAGGCAGTCAAAATTAATAAGAACTGAAATTTTCTAAAGAAGGTGGGAAATCACCTACTTCAGAGAAAGAGAATGCAATGGCCATAATGGTAAGTATGCAGCTCTCCCACCTCTCCAAAGGCTGTCACAATCCTAACGAATCGTGGGGCAAAGTTTCCCCTCTGCATGAATGCTCAAGAACTACTATTCTTCCCTAAATGCACATTTCCTAATTTGTGACGTCCTGTCATTCACTGAAAATGAAAATTCAGAATCACACTGCTCAGAACATTCAGAATTATTGATTTCTGTTACAATTGTACCTATTATTCAAGGACTTAAGTCCCATTGTGCTGTTCACAGTATGGATATCTTTTGTCCAGAATTTCACAACTTCTAAAAAGAAAAAGAAATAAAGGTAAAATGAAGAGGTAGATACGGCCCTGATCTGAATTAGTATTTTTCAGCTTTGCTTGTTACTTGCCCCTCTTTTGTCAAACAGAAGTTAACAGGCTTTAAAGGATAGCACTAATAAGATAATTATTAATAATTTAAAGGATGACACAGTGAATTTATAGATTTGAACACAGCTTCCCCTCACCTGGAGGAAACACAACAGGAAGTCTGAAGTTATTGGAGGAACAACTGGACTTCCTGATGCAGCCAAGGACAGAATGATATTGTGTCCTGGAATATTGGTTCTCACTCGTAGAAAGCCTATTTTTCACTGAATATGTGAAAACCAGAATGAGATAGGCCTAAATTATTCTAATTAATAGCAGATGCTCTACCAAAAGCGTGTATGAAGATGAAAAACAATGTTCCTGGAAACAAAACTACAGTAATATTTTTATGCGTAATGAATTTCCAAAGACCTAAAGACTACCTTTGAGAAATCTAATTAGGTTAAATGTGTTGATGGAAGATATTCGTAACATGTTCTGTACTAATTATACCAGAAGCTGGGGACCAAAACTGATATGCTGATAGTTTAAAAATAGCAATATTTTTAAACCGCTACATATATAACACACACGTCACACATACACATCTTCAGCAATGTCACCATTAGGTTTTCTAAAGGGTTCAAGATCTTCCTATGAAAACCTGCCACATAAGTTAATCGAAAGTGCTTGGGCAACGCATTACCAAAGCTGGTGACCTGAAGATTGTCTTACAGTTTAGACCTAGGAAAGCTTTGGGACAGCCTCCAAAATATGCAAAAAAATCAATCATGCATATTGGAAAAATTGACAGCTGTTCCAGTGACCGGCATTTTGAGTGTACATACATGATAGAGGAGCAGAAAAAACAGCACAGGACTGACACACGGGAGAAATTAAAGCAGAGCTAGGGAAACTCTGATACTGTGACCTGGATAGCTGTGCAGACTGAATGCTGCCAAAACCAGGATAGGACATCTCTGTTCCTGGAATAATAAGTGTACTAGGCCCCAAATATTGACAAGTTGAAAGTGGTAAGTTTGCCATTGTGTTAAAACCTTTGGATATTCATAGCTTCTCACCTTGGTGGAGATGGAAGAGCCACTGATACTGGGAGAGACCAGATCACCCATTAAAAGTTCTAGCAATAGACTTACCTTCTATTGATTAAGAGCACCTGTATGTACTGCTGTGAAACCTTGCACGTACATCTGGGCAACATTTGCTTCTATTTCATACAAAAGATTTTATTCCAAATTCTTTACCTATTTTAGTAGGCGCATTTATTCAATTCTTACATTGATAGAAAAAAACTAATAAAGTGACTTAGAACTGAAATTGCTCAGCATTCATTTAAATTATGCAGTTCTCTTTTGGTAACGTTTTTAAATTCAGAACCTCTCCCTTGCAGATATAAGCTTCCCCCAAACACATGCCAGTAACTACATCTGCCGAGTCTCATTCTAAAGATGAAATTAATTTTTTTGGCCTCATCTCATGCTCTCCTGCTGCAAACCTCATGCATTTACAGCATGGTGCTGCTTCCTCTCTCCAAATCCATAACCTAATATGCCACAGACAACGGACAGGCTAATCAACCATGTCTGTCCAGTGTGACTTGGATGGCAGTGAAGAAGCGATGAGGGCAAGTCATGCAGCTAAAAAAGCATGCAACAAGGCCTCTATCAAATAAGCAAACACGCATCTCCCTCACACAGCCCATATGTTGGGATTCCAATAAACTGAGAAGGTTGGAGTGCATAGGAGGGATTGACATGTGGAAAATCAAATATGGAGGGGAAACACTTCTTTTATGATGCACAAAACCCATTGGTGTGGTCAACAGATGGAATGTAGCCAGATGCTCATTACAGCAATGCTATTGACATTGCTACAATTAAGGTAAGAGTCACTGTTTCCACTGTAAACTCCTGTTTGCAAGACCTTATAAATTGGCCGTAAAACTTCACTTCAGGCAGAACCTTAACACACAAGGTCTCAGCATTAAAGTATGTTTCACATATATTAAAAAAAATGGTGTGCCTTTCAGATTACATGGTAGCTCAAAACAGGTTTCCCATTCTTGTTCTAGTATTCTCTGCACTCAGAAAAACCTTTGTGTCTGCTGAGCAGAATGATGGAATTTTCCATTCTCATTAGAATTTTCCACAGTTGGCAGCAGTTTAATTTCTTATTTTACTATCACATTAATAAGCTAAGTTGTTAGCTTTGGAAAACTGGTTATCATCTTTTGAAACAGTATTTTTAATTCACAACACCCCCTATACACTCATTCAACATAATCAAAATACAGCTTCATATAATAAAGCACCTTGGCTGAAAAGGATCCATTATAGTTTTTAGTCTATTTTCCCCACACAAACACCCCTACTTCTCCCTTCCCCCCCCCCCCCCCCCCCCCCCCCCCACAAAAAAAAGTAAAACTCATTGAGCCAGCTAATACAGTAAGTGTCCTTTGTCCCTGAAGAAAGAGGGAAAAATTTCCTTGGACTTCAATGGGAGCAGACCCAAGCTTTCAAAATACATGGGTGCATAACACTGCAATTACTTGTTATTTATAGAGTGCTGACAGTAGGCTCAGTGCTGTACAAACAAAAGAAGACATGGTCCCTGCCTCCTGGGGCTTACAATCTGAAAACACAACAATTGAGGCACATAAAATATCAAGTGGTGATACAGTCCACAGTGAAACACTGACATGTTTGTTTTCCCATAAATAAATCGCTCTTTAGGGTAGAGGGAAAAGGAGTAGACAGTCTTCTTCAATTTGCTTTGTAAGAGAGGATTGAAAGAACGTGTATTCCTAGCACCAAGTCTTCCAACCTCCCTATCAAATACACCTATGAGAAAAAACAATCTATAAAACTTAAGGCCTTAGACAATAATTGTTACAGAAAAAATCAAAGTTTACATTCCCTTTAGAAGGAGCTGAAATTCTACTGTATGTCTGTATTTCTCAACTATTGAAAAGCACACATCTTTCTACTTCTCTACAGGAGAAGTAACTGTGTCTGTACACATACAGAAAACTGCATAACTAACCACAGTTAGTACTCTGGTGAAGTTATCTGCAGCAGGACAGGCTACTGCACTCTACAGTAGAGCCTCTCTGTGCTTGTGAAACTTGGACAGACATATACAAAGCCAGTGCATTTTCTTTTTCAGGCAAATTAAAACCATTTAAAACAAATTTAGCTGGTTTTCCTAAGCTCAGGAATGACACCAGTCTAACTGCTGTAAGATAGGGCGCATTTCAGCAGCCCCCCAGGAGAAAGAGAACATTTCATTCCACTCCCTTCCAGGCTCTTTGGCTGTGGTACTCACAGCAGATACTGAGTCAGACTCCCTGGTTCTCAGACTCGTTTTTTCTACGGAACAAATCCTCGTTTTAGTATCAGTAGTTTTACACTTAATTTAATCAGATCAGCTACAATGCAAACATTAAAGTAAAGCCAACAACTCATTTCTCCTAATTTCATCTCTTCTGCATGGCAACAGCTATACAGTGCACCCAGTATGTCTTCCTACTACCAAGTTAAGTTAGGAAAACTGTTGAAAACAGGAAGACAGTTTGTCACAAGCAACACTTAATCCCGACTAAAGTGCTGGTGCTAATGCTTTAGGAGCAATCCCCAGTTGTGTGTATGACAAAATCCAGTCAAAACTTTGTCAGAGCTAGATCCTGCAACTAGTAAGCTCCACAGTGCAAGTGTTTTGAGACTATGGCTTTGTTTTCTTCACATGAACTTCTTATGACCTATGGCTTCATACAGTTTTTAAATTAATACAGCCTTATTTATCACACTGGGTCAGTGACAAGCTTTTAAAAAAACTATTTAAATAAACGTTTACACTGTTAACTTACTACACTGTAATGTTTTCACAGAATTATAGGGTGGTGGTTTTGTTGTTCTCTGTTGTTTAGGGGGTTTTTTTAAGTGACAGATCAAGAGTGAAAGGCCTAAAATTTGACCTATCCTGGCAGCGATCCTCCTTTCCATTCATTTATTTTCCTAACTTGCTTACCACTGGTAAAATTAAATTAATGAAAGGCAAGTGATATTAATAACAATCAAATTAATATATAGGGCATATGAAATAATATGTAAGAATTAACAATAATAGAATATGAAATTATGTGCAGGCTTATTTGTTTACTGCTATAAGTAACTTATGCCTTTCCAGAAGGCTATTTAATTGAGGGAGTGCTCAAATCCTAAAAGTAGGAAGTGGAACACCTTCCATGGAGGCACCAGGAAGAATCCTGCTGTCACACATATGGAAGAGAAAGATATCTGTATTTCATGGACACCCACAACCTGCCTTAATAGTGTCCTCATACAAAGCAGCTCTGTGAGGGGACACAGTAGCCTTGACTTTAAGGGTCAGCTTCCAGGACACAAGCATTTTAGTTCAGTGCTAGTGATAGCCCAGCTCAGTTGGGGTCAGCACTGAATTATGGTTCCCTCGATCTAAAGGAAGAGTGCTGTAAGGAAACATGAGTGCCATGGTATTTGTGGATTTGTTTGACGTTCTGGCAATTATCGACTATAAAACTGGATGGAAAGATTCTTACCATAAACTTTTACCATAATTTGTAGGGGTTGCAACTGAAAACATTTTAGATTGAACTAAAGTCACACTTACAGGAACCTCTCAGGGAAGAATTAACATGAAATGTGGCGCTGTGGGAGGCATAGAAACTCAAAATGGGGCTTGTAAGATAAGCGCATTTTAACTGAAGAGGATGTACACAGAGAGGAGATATTGGCTCTGTCCTTGGCAGAGGGACAATTACAAGTTCTTTGAAGGTCCCTTTCAAACCAAACCATTCTATGATTCTCTGATCAGGAACCTATGGCAGACTAACTCAATTTTGCAATTTTCCTCATAAATCCAAATATTGAAATAGCATACCAAACTATCTCCAATATAATTATACTAGGGCTGAATAGCAGATTTTGGAAGAGATAGTGGAAAACATAGGGGGGGAAAAAAGGACTACCCAACCACAGTGAAATAAAATTTGTGCTGACAGCAGCTTGCAACTAAGTACTTGAAAGAAAACATAAGCGAACACCCACACTTCGTCCACATTTTCACACACATGTTCCTAAGAGTTCTTCCTCTACTATTGCTTCAATATTATGATTAAACCCACTTACGCTACTTAAGACATCTTTGCAAAGTTACTACATTCAGAGGCAAAGAAGAGTGTTATTTACACACAGAGTGGAGTTGAATTTAGACAGTGTCTAAAAGTATAACCTGCTATAAAGGACATCTTAAGGATAAAAAGGAGGTTGAAGTCAACTCAGATTAAGATTCTATCCAGAATTTACAACCCATCTGCAAAAAGGTATTTGCAAGTTAGGCGTAGATTGTTTTTTATCCTGAAAATATTACAAAATCCTTAAATACCTTGAAGAGGAAAGTGAAACAGAGAGCAAAGAAAGAACTGAAAAATGTGGTGTAACAGAATATACAGGACATGCTTTGTACACTACAAGTGCTTTTGATATGGCTGTGCACACACTACAGTCCACAGCCAGTTTCAATAAACATGCATGCAATCCTTTGCTTTTCTTGCTGCCTAACAGAATCTGCCTTCACTTGCTCCTGGTACCAATGTATTATGGATGAAGGCCACTACTTAGTGCTGACTGTTCCAATTGTGATTTATTCTTTTTCTCCAAAATTTTCTCTTACATTTCTCTCAGACATCCCCCATTAAACATAGTTATTCATACATGCAAAATAAATACATGATTTGAATATAAGCATCAGGTAAGGATTCATTAATAAGCAAACAATGCCTAAATCAGACCACTTTAAAAAACAAAACAAAACAAAACATTAGGCCCTTCTAAGAACACATAGTGTCCTCACAAGAAAACCTGATACCTGCAAGAAAACATTCATGCCTACAGACTTGCCAAATCCCATGTGTTCAGCGTGGGTGGGGTTCACTCTTTTACACACCTAAGCAAAGCAATTTAACCATAATTTTGAAGGCTATTTTTAAAATTCTAAAATCTGACTATTTGTCATATTAGGAGAAAAGAACCAATATGAGTAATTTGTGCAAAATGCATTTCATTCTAAAAGACTTTTTGTTATCTGGAAGAGCAATAAAATTTCATGCCATAATGAAGTGCTCCTCAGTTTGCACCATCTCAGAAGCCTTTTACTCTCCCACGTTAGGGGATTGTCATGGCAAGCCAGAGAGTTTGTTGCGACTTCTATTGCTTTTATTGAGCACTGGGGGAATCGGACTTTAAAGTGCAGGTCACCTTTTGGAATGTAAATTACAGCAGACAAATGGCTGTGACTTATTTATGTCTTTTTGGTTTAAGTTTCAAATACTTTTTTCTATGATTGGAATGGCCTATAATGTACAAGTAAGTATATTTTCATCCACTTTGACTTCATGCACTATATTGCTCAGTTTTCACTGAAAAGGCTGTACATATTCATTATACATAGCTGTGAGAAATGGAAAACACTGGCATTTTCACTTTCTAGGTTTTAAAAATACTGCACATTTAAATCCAGTGCAAATTTAAATGTAAGTATATTTAATAAATTTAAATATTAAAATATTTAATGCATTTCTAGGTAAAGACATATGTTGCTAGGGATTAATCTGCAACTGAACAAAATGTTTTATTAGTGCCAAATGAAAAGCAATTGACTTAAATATCTGCAACAGGATAGAAAACTCTCCTACAGAACTCCCCCATTGCTCCTTGCAAGGGCTGGCTCAGTCACAGGGAAAGGAGGATTCTTATCTTTTATTTGATAAAAGCCTATTGCAGATACCCTTCTGATATTCAGGAAATATCATGTCTAATGAATAGGCACTCTGTTACAGAAGTTCAACTGCTGGTTAGAAATAATTTTTCAAGTGATATACATAAGAAATGACAACTGAAATCTATCCAAAGAAAGAATAGTCTGTATGATTTATAGCCTGCAATGATGGGAAAAACTCCATATTCATTATACAGACATTACAGGGTGAATTTGTATTTGACCGTTAAAGAATTGCTTACGTAGGTAAATGCAAAGACCTCATGTCACGCAAACCGTTTAAAGGAAACAAAAAAACCCCCCAAAACTGGATGAACACGTTAGTATTCGAAACTCCTTGTGTTATTTTGTTTGTTTTAGCAGTACATTGCTGAAACATCACAAACACTCAGCAACTACAAATGTCACAACTGATGCTAATGTAAACAATTTTACAATTGCCTTCAGTTTATCTGCTCACCCGCTAAACAGGGACATCCTGCCTTTCTATACTCCTCCCTGTGCCTCCCACCTCCCAGTCACAGCCACGCATTCTCATCATCGGCCTTTTTTGGCATTACTACTCATGTGGCTAATTGGTGAGCTGGACTAGCTCTCACATTGAACAAAGTAAACATTTTTTTTTGGTAAGGGTTAGTGTTCAGCCAGATCTGCAAGCTGAGCATGAGTACTAATAATAGCAAAAAGATCCTGCAGCCAGGAGTCCGTCCTTTCCTTAAGGGGAGAGGCATCCTTCACAGCAGCACCAACAGACTTAGACCGGCTTTCACAGATGATAAAAAAACCTTATGGATATTTTGTATTTTCCATATGCACTGTTCTATCTCTGCTTTTTTATGCATCATTGCTGTGTTCTGACATGCATTTTTTAGTTATTCATATCATATGGCTGTAAATTAATAAACTATGACTAATTAGAATTTAAATTAGTTACTATCATTCGAGTTCTTAACAGACAGTAAGAAGTACTATAGAGTTGGCCAGTACAATGTTACTCATAATATAAAGGGAGAAATCAAGGCTGAGAAGACAAGATTCGGTGTTTCCAAATACAGAAGAGGGGTCCATTCATAGGGTTCTCCTGAAAGTTCCAATAAATTCACATAGCAAAGTGTATTGGCACTGGTGGAGTCACCAGGAAGGTATGTGCTAAGTTTCTTTCACTGCAGTTCAATCTCATATTGAAGAAGGGTATTTAATGATCTATAGATATGCAGGTAAGTTTGATTCTTAACTTCTCTGTTCCTGACTAACTCCTGATGAATTAGTTTCTGTAACAACAGGCTCCAAATCCTCCTGCTGAGAAGGATTATTTTCATAGAACTTGTGATCTCTCAGTTACATCTTGTAGTTTATTATCATCTCCACAATCTCCCTGATTCATCCTTGCTTGCATTAAATGCCAACAGACAAATACAAAAATTATTCTTGTTTCTATACTACCTGTTTATGTGTTTCCATATATTTCACTGACCATTTACTCCGAGGTCTTGGTAAAAAAAAAAATAAAGCTGTCCAAACAAGGGCCTGAGTAACCTGATCTAACTTTGAAGTTAGCGCCGCTTCAAGCAGGAACGTCATCTTAAGTAAAAATCTCTTAAAGATAAAATACAGTGGAAAAATTATAAAACAATACTCATTTCCAAGCTCTATGTAAAATTGTGATTTAAGCTTTAAGTTTGTCAGTATGGGACCAAGTGTCATAGCACTTCTGAGCATTAATCAGGTTTAGCTCAGAAAGTATTTATTCCCTTTTATCCATCAATGAACATGCTTTTAAAAATTATCTGAGCTGCCACTTGGTTGTGAAGTGCCCCAGACCTGAGGATGGTTTATATACAACTGCCTATTCTCTAAAAACATAAATCAAGAGTACTTTTTTTATATTACTTTTTATGTACACAAGCACTATTCAAGCACATTATTTACAGATTTCCTCTACAGCTGCTTGCTACACATGTGTATATATTAGATTTTTCCATTAAGCTAAGCTACTCATTTTCTTCAGTACCACCTGAATCATGCCTATTAAAATTTGCCACTCCCATGTAACATAATCCCAGCTAAAATTCACATGCAAGATACAATCTCGACAAGCCACTTGGAATCTCCTCTAAAATACGTAAAAGCCTGCATTCTTCCAAGGGAATAAATCAATATGATAAAAATGTCTCAGATGGATGTCTAATCTGTTCACATGAGAACCTGCCAGTAGAACACTCACAACTGTAAAATTAAACCACCTTTATAATCTGTCATTAGAGTGGAGAGTGACTCATTCCATTTCTGAAACCTCTCTTAGACTCCCAGTTCTTTTACTCCCTTTCTTTTACATTTTCATGTTTGCATGGAAACTCAAGCAACAATATAAATCAAAAAAAAGTAAAAAAAAATTAGATTTCCACATATTCCCGTTTAGTTTTGCCTCTAAAAAATTGACTTCCATTCAAATCTTTCCTCCAGAACAAGCACATAAGGTTTAACTACTAAAACAAGATATGAAGAACTCCAATTTATGATAATTTTTCAATTTTTCTTTTAAATCAACAAATACAGATCTGAAACTACAGGTTATCTTCATGCCTTGTTAATACTTATCAGATCTCCAGGTAATTACTGACAGTAATACAGAAAACATTCTATTTCCAAGAAAAAACTTCAAATCAGGAAGATATCAAGTTAATAAATTATTTTAAGTGCAAGCTAAAGTTTCACAAGAAAGGGAACTCTACATAAACTAATCAAATGGCCAACCATACCTTTAATCACTAAAAAGCAAGTATTTCCAAGAAAAATATACCTAAAACATATAAAGAAACAAAAAATCTTACTTCATGAAGTCTTCTGTAATGGATTTTTTTTTTAAATCTTTAGAAAATCCTTTTCACTGACATTTTTCTCATTACTGTTCTTTAAAGGTGAAGCATTCATACTTCAAAAACTACCCCCTGGGAAGCAGAGTTCTCTGCCTTATCTCCCTACAGGAACCAGTAGAGGTTATTATTTTAGAATTAGAGAGTCAAGTCAGTAACTTAAAAAAAGGCTTTCTAGACTAGGAAATAAATATAACCTAATTCTGACAGCTCTGCTAATCACTTGATAAATCATCTTCAGAAACATTATTAGGGCATCTGACAGCAGTTTATCTTTGTAACATCTGTCATCCAGAAGGGTATCTATCCATCCCTTAAATGATGTACATTTGAACCAAGGCACTTCAAGCCACACCTCATTTTGACTAAAATCAACAAAAAACCCCTAGCAATGTGACTGAATAGTTTAAGAAGAAATTAAAACAGACTCCAAAAAAAACCACAATGGAGACTTACATGAGACAGCATATCAAGAAAATAACTGCTTAAGTTATATACGAAACTGAAGAGCTCTGCCTAAAAACTGTCATGGTAGTTTGAAGACAGGCTGAAAATGGTGATACCACTAATCTGACAGCAAGCAACCTAACTTTTTTTTTTTTGTTATAAGCAGTGCTATCGTCATAATTTCACACTGGGAAAAAAAATGCATTGGAATAAAAAGTAGCTGGCTTGAATTCTTCACAGGTAAAACCAGGATAGCAGTAACCAGGATGTCTCTCATCTGAGGTGGACAACCTCAGTGCCGTTTTACCATCACTTGAACTATACAAGCAGCAACTTTTGACTGGCCAGGAAACATAAAACCCTTCTCTTTATCTATGACTCTTCTAGCCATCCATGAAGACATCATGTCCTGTAGAATGGACTGCTGTGACCTGGAAGTAATTTGGAAATATTATACATTGATTTTCTATTATGAAGTGGGCTACTGTTCAGTATGTAAGTACGCAGCTCCAAGCTCCCAGAGACTGTCTATGTCTCCTTGTAGCTCAAAATGCTAACCCCACCTCTGCCCTGGGCCAAAGGCATGTCTAAATAACATAAGGTAATATCTCACAGCAGTATTAAGCTACACCTGAATGTTAGGCCATCACCGCCAGGAACAGCACAGCTTTGCAACCTGATGAACATATTAAAGAACAACCTGTTTCTGTAGAGCGTCACACAATTTCATCTCCATAAGGTATGAAATTCTGCACTAAATTCTGACTAGTTCTGTCACTCGAGTTCTGGGAAGAAAATTACGTAAATCAATGTAATTCTAAAATCTAGAACAAAAATTATCATGGCAGAAGATGTGAGGAGAAAGCCTATGAACAGTCAAGACTTATCTGGATTATAGAATGATAATTTGTGAGCATTAAATTACATAAATTCCTGTTCCAATAAGAAGCTAGAAATCAATAACATGCTGAAAGAAAGAACTATTATTGTTTACTTCACCTAGGATTAGTTTTCTGCGGCCATTATTTTAGGCAGTATAAAAAACCATACAGTAAGCATCTTTCTTTCTCTAAGAGAAATGTCAGCTCTTTTTCATTAAGATTGATCCTACCAGAACATTGGAGTTAACCATGGCAGAGGCCACTTGGGAAATGGGGGTCTGTGTAATAAAGATGTGTTATTTATTCCTTAAGAATAGGGGCCAGTTCAGAGTTTCCACAACCTGTGCAGCTATAGCAATTCCTAAAAGTATAAAATACAGCAGGATGCTATTTCTAATCTTTAAAATCAACAGCGTATCACTTTCCTCAAAGGATCCCTGTAATAACTTATTCATGATACATAAGGTTTCTTGTATTCTGGATCACATCTGCTTCTAAGACTTTTATCAGTCACTCCTCCATACTGTGCACTTTGTTAAATCATCAAAAATCCTTGATTTGTGTTTCAAAGGAAGCACCATGCTGCTTAAAAATTATGCTAAAAGATGAACATCATAGATGATCCTACTAACTCGAGCAGATGCCTTTTTGAGTCCATTGACTTTTATTTTCATAGCTTAAGACACAAATATTTTTGACCAGAGAAAAAGTAAACAGGGGGAAAGCAAATGAATATGATATCAATGCTACTGAGAATCTACTTTTTAAAAATTCCACTACTATTTACATCATGGAAAATAACAAACAGAGACCAGCTGAGGTGTCAGTCTTTTAATTCACAGTAGGGCAAAATGATTACCAGATTTCAATCCAGTTTCAATGCAGTTGATGGGCTGGATTCAGAAATCAGATGGGAATTTTGCAAACTGTGTTCAGAAACTGAGATGGATTACTTTATCCCCATGAACTGAAGTCCCATCAAAAAGTGCTACCCAGCTACAAATGCAACCAGGACTTGAAAACAGACCCTTTCAAGATTTCCATGATACCTGGGAACAAAGCAAGGGCATAGACCTAAACTGGGTAGTAAAGTCAAAGCTACATACACAAGATTAAAAATTGGAATTTCAACTTTAAGTTCTAACACTGGCTTAACTTTGGAAACAGCAAACACAGTCTGAATGCTAACAATCAATAACTATGTGATTTGGTTTTTTAGACTAAATGATGCAAACAAAACAAAAGGCTTGCTTTTTTAACAACTGGTATATCATTACAATGTAAATAAATATCATGAGACCTTCTTTCAACCTTAAAATGGATCTAGGGTACTCAGTAATCTCCTTTTTTATTACTATTATTATTTAATTAAATTACAAATTTAAAAAGTAATTAATGATTTATTATTGAAGAAGATTTAAGTAAGGGGAAAAATTATTTTTAAGAAAGCAAAAAGGGGAACTTGCCTCATCTTAGCCACCCCCCAATAAATAAATAAATAAATATTATTTTTATGCTTATGGCAAGTTGCCAAAGCTTAAATTGGCCTCCTTGAGAGGCTGACAGAGCTTTTTTAGTCACTACCACTTTGTTTGAAAAACTGAATGAAACCAGGGAGGCTAAAAATGTCTTGGTTTACATTCACTAATATGTCAGAGAAAAGAAAGAGTGATAATGGATACAGTGAGTGTAGCTATGCCAAAATACTTTAAAGTCTGTCTGCTTGAAAACAATGACAAAAAAAAAAGTCTGAAAATTCTCTTTGAAAACAGGGATGTTCTAACTGCTTTTCATTAAGCTAATCCACACTGGACCTTCCCAGAAATTAACTAAGGTCTTATAAAAATTTTGAAGGATTTTAAACAAAGCATAATTTCTTTATGAGCTCTAAATTTATAGGAAATTCATTGCTTTCACAGAATGATCTGACAGTATTCCACAAAACCCTTCTCAAGATTTTCCCACTAAGGGGGCTCTAATTCACTCCCTGTTTCCATTCCTTCTAGCGCCCCTGCACACTGCAAAGCTCTCTAAAGACAACAGGATCTGTGAGTCTCAGAAAGGAACAGGATGAAGAACCTAGATTAGAATGCTCTCTTCAGATTTGTAATTTGCTCCATGGCAGCTAGTCGCATAGCAGCTTGCAAGCAGCTAAAATAAGCATGTTCCTTTAAAGTGTCACAGCGGATACATTCTCATAACAAAGTGCTCTAACACACCACCACAAGAAACTTTAATTTAAAATGTTAGCAGAAACGAGCATCTTTAGAGAAGACAATCTTCTACAGCTACTATTACTATTATTAGTTGTAGCAGTATTACAGTTGTTGTTATGAGTCATCATATTTACCTTGTTCAAAATACCAAGACAGGTATTGGCAGGTATAAAAGTTATAGAAGGAAACAGGAGAAAAAAAATCTATTTATAAATATTTTCTGGAACACGCACATTTCATGTTCGTTTTCTGTGCAATACTTTTTCCCTTGGGCAGTTAATCAGGATCTTCACGTAGGCAGACCCATATACATTTAAAAAAAATACTCATCATTAGTATTTCTTTCAGAACAATACAACTTGCAGAGAACACAAACTTCTTATCTCTGAATAAGCTTTCATTAACTCCTATTTGTATTCAAAAACCAACTTCTGCAAATGCCAGAAAATGCTTATTTGAGTTTATTGTAACTTTAAAATATCAAGGTAATATAGTTATCATTTTAAATACAATATAAAGATAGATTAGCAACAGATCAAGCAGACAAGCTAAACCTTATTGAAAATAAGGCTGGGTTCGTTTGGGGTTTTTTGCAACTTAAACTGGAAATGAATATGATTTTTGTTATTTTGAAAATGTTTTGATGCTTGTTTGAATTGAAACAGAAACACAATTTCAATCATGGTCAAACCCAGTCTAGAGATGATTTGAAAACTTTACCTGTTCAATCATCTGGCAAGAAAATCTAGCAATGGCACATATTTTTTAAAGTCACTAAAAAGCTGGAAGATCAGTTTCTCATCTCGTATGTTGTTTGGAAATACACTTTACCGGACGCATTTATTCCTAATGCAATTTAAATGGCATCCAGTGGATTTAGGCAGACACTAGAGCTGGTACTCAGTTTTTAAAAGAATGCCATTCATCATTGTACATAATCAAAAATCAAACGATATCAGAAGAAAATAGATCTGAGCATTTCTTTAGCCGTACTTAAATTGTAAAATTCTTCAGTATCTGCTAAAGCATTTGGGATCATTTCACCTAGAGACTGTTTACCACTGTGCTTCACAGCATTTAAAAAACAAGAGGCAGTTTCGTGTAATTTTTTATGTTGTTTATCTTCATTAGTATTTTGCATCAGTAAGTCTTACTTTCATTGTGCAGAATACAGAAGCAGACTCACTATAAGTAATTCTTAATTAAAAGTATCACAAAGAATAAAGTGGTCTGTAAAGAAGTCCTACTTGGCAGCAACTGTGAAAACTGAACCAAGGTATTTGAGGATTAATCTGCTGCTGAACGTGGCGTTGCAAGGGCAGCTTTGGAAATGAAGATAAAAGAAACTACTGCTGTCCAACCACAAATCACTTCAATTAACCCCCCCCCAAAAAAAAAGCCCAAAACAAAACAAAGACTGGCAAATCACCAAAAAAGCAAACAAATCATAATGAACAAGAAAAAATCCTACTGAACTAGGGCCAGATGATGTCCTCTCATTCTGTATATTTTAGTTTACAATGACATGAGTGCATTTTGTCTCAAGAAGCAGAGATACATGAAGAAAAATTCTTTAGACAGATTTACACATATCTTGTAAGATTATAATTTAAGTCAAGTACAAAGCTCAATTTCAGCATTCCCTATTACTAGCCATATTAAAAAGACCAGCAAATTGGGAGGTAAAGCTACTTTAACTGGTGATGCTTATCTGACTTCAACACATCTTTCTTCATGTTTCAATCAAAGAACAGCTGCTGTCATCCTATTAAGAAAATAGTGATAGCAGAACACATAGGAAGCCTTAAAAACCGCGAACACAGGACCCTTATTGTGGAAATAACTCATCAGCAGTTAAATTTCACATACAGGAAAGCGTGTTAACTGAGGTGAAAGGGTGGATTTAGCAGTAACATTCTTTCAATGTCTTGTGCTTGTCCAGAAGGACAGCTGTGAGCCAAAATGAGGCCTTGTTCTACAGGTGATGCACCTTGATCTCCTCCAGATAACCAGAGAGGGTCTTTCAACAGCCAGGCTGTCACAATGATCACAAATTAGTAAAGACATCACTGTCCCATCAAAACCCTGTAAGACAAAGTGCAATGTGTCTTAATGCTGACAGCAATATTAAAAAAATGTTTTTATTTTTTAATAAACTAACTACTTCTGCTACATTTAAACTGCTATTTGGTGCAGGGTTTTTGTTTGTTTTGGTCACGACTACCACAACTTTGTGTGGTTTTTCTTTTTTTTTTTCTTAATAAGAGTAGATTAATTTTATCATTCAATGAATTATTGGAAAAACATGTTCCTTTAGGCAAAAGATTTAAAATTCTTCTAGTTTGAAGAAAAATAATGTTCTAAATAAAATGCAGTAGCAAAAAGCAATCTCCTCAATGCTAGGACAGGGCATTGAGACATCATGCCTATGAGAGGAAGGAGAGAATTCCCTGCACTTGCTAGGTTAAACAAGGACCTTCTGTAGCTTTATGTTTGGTGCAGATGAGAAGAGAGTAAAAGCTTTGTAAATGTAACACTTCAACTGATCTAATTTTAGTCAGTTTTTACATGAAGATCTGTGTAACTTTTAAAACATACGTTTTCTTTAACACATGCAAAAAGTTATATAAACTTTACAAATAAGACACTAACTGATTTTAGGAGGATGAGCACCATTCTACTCTAAAAGAAAGACAGGGAAAATGAAAAGTGAAAATCCCTCAAGGATTTCTCATCGTTCCTATTGCTTCCAGGAAATAGCTGCTAATATGTAAAATCTCTAGATTTAAACAACAAACCACAAGGACCAAAATACTGACCTTCAACCTGAAATAACTTTAACTGTATATTGACCTTACTCATACAGTTGTTTCTATGCCTTGATAAACAAAACAGAATATTAAGCACACTGCATACTGTACCTTTGTTAATATAAGAAATTCCCATGGAGAAACATGTGTAAGGAATACCTCAGACCTGGATGCGCTCACTTTGCCAGTTGCTAACCACTTTGGTAAGTAAAACTTCCTGCCAATATGAACAACTAGATCCTTTGGGAAGGAAAACTGGCATGTTCTACCTCATCACATTGGCCCTCATACCACACAGCTAGTTAAAGAGACATTCAGTAACATGTATCCCAGCACACACATGCTGCGCTTAAACGGCACATGAACAGCAAATTGAGTCGTTACTCCAGAGTATGTCTTTTATACCCCCTTCTTTCTTTAACTGGCTCATAGAGAATGTTACTAGTTAAGCTAGTTTCACAAAATAATAAACTCTATCTGACTATGCCTACAAAAAAAGATACAAACCATATAGCTAAATATGCTAATTAAATGGGATGGATAAATGCCAGCTGGATTTACATTCATGTGGGTTCAGTTCAGCTATGAGTGATTGGAATGATTGACTGAAAGCTTCTAGTCACTCTGTGCAAACAGGGATGAATAAAAAACTTTGGCACAACTACTCAATCCCCTTACCCTGGCAGGAAAGACAAGCCAACTGGTGAAAAGAATTTAAGATTTAGACTTCCTCGAACATGTCAGGATAATAAAATAGCACGTTAAAAAAATCTTATTCCCTAAGGGAAGAGCCATGTCATTTTTCCTTTTAACCCCAAATGCTGATATATTTATGTTTCAACGCATATGAAATTCTCAAGCATTCAGAAGCTAAACCAATGAGGAACTCACTAATCTAATCAGTGCAATATCGTTACTTTTTAAGACTTACAGTGTTTTTGCAAACATAAAAATAAACCAACAAAATGTAGCAAGTATGGCCAGGCAATTAATGAGGATTTTTTGAAGTTGTTGTAAATAGGAATAGCAAATCAAAATATGCCCTTATAGAACTAGGAAATTATGCCAGAAGCCATTTTGTCATTTCCATAATATTGTCTAAATAAGCAGACTGTCTACTTGACTGTTTCCCAACGATGACACTGTAAGAAACTTGATTTTTTTCCTTTTTTTTTTTTAGCTCAATGGCCATACAGTAATTTATTGAGTGCTAGATAACCTACCAGATTCCTACCTGGAAACTCAGTAAACAGCACTGTCCTAACCACAAAACCGAAATAGCTGAGTCTATACTTTTAAGGCTTGAGCGCAACAGGCCTTCTCTTTACTAAGTGGTAAACCTTTGGGAAAACACTACAGACCTGATCTACAATCTGGTAGACCTGATTTCTGCCCTGACATAAAGAAAACTTAAATCTGGTGAATCAAACCCTCTCACATTTTTTTAGCATTGGGAATTCTTTGATGGTGTACCGGCATTTTGGTCATATTCTTTAACATGATACACCTCTTTCACCAGAGTAATGCAAATAGTATACAATTCTAAGAAAATCAGAAGGGAAATGTACTACATTTCAAATGACAAATATACAGCTAACAAAAGGGTGCATTATTTCCCTGTTCCTCTAAGCATGAGATTCACTGATCTGATGTCAATGACATTTTGTAAAACAAAAGGATAATAAATGTAAATGACCAAGTCACAGTAAGTTAGAGAAAGCAATATGTTCAAACCCAGGTGCAAAAATATGTGCACAAACCTTTGTTGATTCTTGGCTTACGTTCGATTCATTTTTTCAATCTGTATGTACATACTGGGTTTTGTGTTTAGAAAAGGGTACTTAAAAGGATTTGAAATGTAAGCCTTGGTGTGCTATATCATGCTGCATTCCCGTTTTCTGTTAAGATTTTTTAATGACATGTTAATTTTGTTTTAAAATGGAATTCTTTCTTCTAAATCTCCAGGGCTTTTGATTACTGACTCTAAAGCACATGGATGTTCATATTATAATGTTACTTACACTATGTGCATACCCTACGGATTAATAAATGCCAAATTCTTCCACTGGTTGCAATTTTTTGTCCTGGCTTTGATAACATACAAGCTGTCTTATACAATACAATATAATTTCTGCCAAAAATTGCTAAAGTGAGAACAAGTATTTAAGATGGACTTCAGCAGTTGCCTTGGAAATTGGCAACAAGGATCTAGAATTCTTACTCTGCCACATACCCGACATCTTGAGTCACTTTCATGAGAGTAAATTTATTCTGTGCACTCTGTAATAACAGATTCTTTTTTAAATCTCTTCTGCATATTCTATAGCAAAGTAGACAGCCAAAAATTATGATGCATCCTGTTTGTCCGGAGGGAAAACAGTAAGATAGATTCCTACGAATAACTTGTACTTGGAGTGGACTTAAGATTCTGCCAATTGCCAGTCCTTAACTGTTTTGGCAGACAGTAGAGCCCCTGCCTCTTTTAAATCAAAACCATGATGTTGATGATCTATCCACACTGAGGGAAAAAGCAATTGACTTTATCTTCTGTACAACTTTCTTGATTCCTCCTTATCCCCTGAAAATCATTCAGAACAGAAGACAGAGTATTATTAAACCTGAAAACTTTTATTATAATCTAATGATATATTAGGTAATGAAAGTGAAAACTTTCTTAAAAGTCACTGACAGCACATAAATTTCCATTTTAATAATTTTGATTCTTTTCTTAATCAGAGATATTTGAAAAAATACTAAGAACTGTAGAATAAAAAAAATTGTTTTCCCCAATTCAAAACTGAAATGCAATATGTGTCCTGGGTTCAGCAGTAGCAGTCATTTTTCTCCTTCTTAGTAGCTAGTGCAGTGCTGTGGTTTTGACTTTTGGTCTGGGAACAGCGTTGATAACACTGATGGTTTTAGCTACTGCTCTGTAATGTTTACTCTGACCAAGGACTTTCTAAGCCTCATGCTCTGCCAGGGAGGAGGGGAAGCTGGGAGGAAGCAGAGACAGGACACCTGACCCAAACTGACCAAAGA